>JADDOH010012952.1:0-80559 GCA_016648135.1 Agrypnia vestita
TTTGTATTTGTTTTTTTTTAAATTCGAACTAATCCTAGTGGAGAAAAGAATTCATTACTTCATTTATTTTAACTCGTGGCGTCTGTCTATCTGATTAACGCAAATACTTTGGGTCGATTTTTAATAATCTTGTAATCTAATCGAGCTGAAACTTTGCAAGCAGACTCGCGGCAACGATCAAAATGATCTATTAAATTTTCGTTTAAAAAAATTAATAATTTTGGATTTTTCAAATTTTTAATGTTTTTTTTAAATTGGAAACAATACAAATGTTTGATTACTACCAACAGCGACCTGACGAGGTCACGGAATATTTAAAATTTGAATTACTTTGTCGGTATATGTAATAGGTACTTCACTACGAATTTCGAAAATTTATGACAATTGGTTCACAGATGACAGCAAAATTCAAAAATCACAAATCTATCAAAATCTTGATTAAATTGACTGACAAATGTTTTTAGAATTTAATCTTCAAAGCATGAAGTGTCTTATCAAAGCTCAAAACATCTGAAATTTTGGAAATATATTAAATTTCTGTAAGTTTAGTGTTATGTCATATGTTTCAATTCATCTTTAATTGTTGTTATATTTTACAAAGAAAGGAAGTATAATAAAAATTTGGTTTTCATGAGTTAGTTTTTTTACTCCCTTTCTATTAACTCGTAGCGTCTGTTTGTTTGCTTGTCTGTCGAAAAAACTTTGGATCGATATTTAACCCTTTTCCCGTGATCCAATCGAGCTGAAACTTTACAAGCAGACTCGTGGCGACGATCGAAATGATCTATCAAATATTCGTTAAAAAAAAAAATTATTATAGCATAATTTTGGATTTTTAGAAATTAAATGGTTTTTTTCAAATTGGAATCATTACAGAAAAGTTTGCGGCGGCCTAATTACGTCACGGAATACATATTTAAAATTTGAATTACTCCGTCGGTAAGTATAATAGGTACTTCACTACGAATTTCGAAAATTTATGACAATTGGTTCACAGATGACAGCGAAATTCGGTTTTATGGGAAGAAATCAAATAATTATTTATTTATTTTAGATTTCTGCGACATTACTCAAATCTGATTTAGACGATTTTAAATCATTTGACGCTGGAAATTCATAAGGTACGATATTGCTGATAATTGCATCTATCAAAATCTTGATTACATTGACTGACAAATGTTTTTAGAATTTAATCTTCAAAGCATAAAGTGTCTTATCAAAGCTCAAACATCTGACATTTTAGAAATATATTAAATTCCTGTAAGTTTAGTGTTATGTTATATGTTTTAATTCGTCTTTAATTGTTAAGATTTTCATTCGCCAAAAGGAATGTAAGAGGAAATAAAACGAAAAGAAAATTCAAATAGAGATAAAGAGATATTTTTAGAAATTTTTGACATAGATATTTTTCTAGACATGATTCATTTTCAGTCAATCAATTATTTAATTACATGATGGTATACTTAATTTACAAAGAAAGGGAGTAAAATAAAAACTTGTTTTTTATGGGTTATTTTTTTATTAAGATATTTTTCTATGTTACTATGAATATTATCTACTTCTTGAATACAAGAGTGACCTGGCACGGAATATTTTATTGTAATTGAATTGACTTCTTGGTGATTTTTAAGAAAGTGCATCACAGCGTTTGAAATAATAGAATTGCATTTTTGGGGAACGCACGAATCGCTCCAAGTTATTAAATCAGTTATAACATTTTCGTAAACGATTTTTTCTAAGATTTGAATAAATGCACTGGCCATATCACTTCCAGCTCCACCAGCAGTAGCTTCACTCCACAAGGCGCAATAAACAGTCTTGGTTGCTGATAGGTGACCGGTCAAGTTATAAACCTTCAGTTTTCGTCGGTAAAAGAAAGAACTGACTTCTGCTTTTGGGCATGCAATTACATTTTCCAGATCAAAACAATACAGGTGTCTTTCCTTCTTGTCTTTTTCACGCTCTCTTCTCATTTCAGGTGAATGAAAACCAATGTTAAACTCAGTAAGGAAAATTTTCCTGAACATAGATTGTTTGACTGGAGTATGTTTCTCTTCAAGGCACCTGGTGCAATATAAATTATACATTTTCAATATATTTAAATTAGGTTCCAAATATGTTCTCGATGTTTTGGCTCGACGACTGCGTGACTCAACGACCGGAAAAGATTTAATATGCTGAACAACTATATTTCTTTTTTCAGCTGGTAGTTTGTGAAGAGAACTTTCAGACAACCCTCTTCCATCTGGTTTGGGAGTGTTAACCCCGGCTTTAGTAAGATGTACATTGTATACTGGCTTCTGCGAAATGGATAATGTGCCCAAATAAAAACTTTTGCATACTTTGATTTTTTCACCATTTACAGTAAAAGAATAAATAAAAGAAAACGTTCGTCTAGGCTGTTTACTACCATCATTTCTTAAAACGCCTTTAGTCAAAACCCCTTCCGTTGAACTCATAATAAAGTGTGCATTTAAGGAATAATAAGCCTTGAACAATTCTTTTCGCTCAGATTCTAAGATTTTTCGACTGCATTTAAATTGACACGAGTCAAGGCAATCTTTCGTAGTTTTTATCACTTTGGCATCTACATTCTTCCCACGACGACTTTTGTAAGCCATACCAGCCTGGTGATTCATTTTTCTGATAGTACAAGTCCATTTTTTTTGATTTGTTCGGACACTTTCTTCCCTTTTATGATGAATTTTTTGAGGTAGACGGTGAATGTTCCGAAGTACTAAAATGGACAGTAATAATTATTATAATAAGTAATTAGAGGTACTTAGTTGAAGGAGTCTCAACAATAAATACGAAAATTATATAATTGTACTGGCAGATGATACTTTCAAAGAAGCAATTAGGACGAACGCCAGATAAAAGAATAATGAAGTGAATTTGTTTTATTATCATCACATATTACTCACATTAGGATTTAAAATATTACATAAATATCTTACCTTTCATATTCCTATCCATATGTAATTGATTTGTAATGACATTATGTTGACGTTTATGAGTTGTTTCCTTATAAAAAGACAACGATATTATATTATAATGAACTTACTCACCTTCCAAATATGTTCTTTATTCTCCCGTTGTTTTCATCATTTGAATCGGATTCGTTGCATAGAGATGGACAATAAGACTCTTCTGACGAGTTGTAAGGAGAAATTTCGTCAGCAATCATCTTTTCTATTTCTACCTGGGATTTCTCGTAATTCATTTTAAAATAATTTTTTGCGATAATTAAAACAATCGAAACAATAATATATTAGACAACGCGCAAACAAATCATTACCGCACCACACGAGTCGAAACAACAAACAACGAACTGTCAGATAGGAACAAAATGGCATTTAAACAAGTGACGTTGAACCTTGTCAAAATAAAATCTTTTTAAAAAATATATTTTCAAGAAGTTCTAAAGAACCATTGAACTGTGTAAAATAAATGGAAATTCAGAATGCTCGATGTCACATTACTAATTTCAATAATACTCAACACATGGCTCTCAAAATTATTTTGGCTGTAGAAATGAGTCAAAGAAATGTATCTCAATTCAAAGGTCATTTTGGTCAAAAATGTCAGTTAGAACCTAGTCAGACCAAAGTGACGATATATCGAGAAAAATATATCGATATATCGATAATTTTCGATATTATTTTTTCCAACAATGTAACAAAAGTAGGGGATAAAGTTTTTAGTAAAAAAAAATATCGATAAATCAAAGAAAAATATAAATAGCTATATCGAATAAAAAAGTATGAATTTCAAAAATGTACCAAAAAAAAATATGGAAAAATATACTAATTTAAAAAATATATATTTATATTTGATATATCGCGAAAAGAAATATCGATATTTAAAAAAAATATATCGATACATTGGTATATCGATATTTTTTACCCATCCCTAATCGTTTGACACTTTTGACAGTCATTTGCTAACCGCGTGTCTCGTAATCTGTAAGGCAACGAGTGATCATGGACAGCGCTGACCAGGATGTTCCTGCCATCAAGTTCGAGCCAGGGTCTGCAGCCGGCAGCGGTGATGAAGGATACGTGTGGCTCCCCGTCATGAAGCAGGAGTGCTCGGAGAACTCCAGTAAGGCCGAGCCAGGGTCCGCAGCCGGCAGCGGCGATGAAGGAGCGGGCGGTGGAGCGCCCTTCGCGGAGATGGACATCAAGCAGGAATGTTCGGAGTACTCCGGGAAAGCCGAACCAGGGTCTGCAGCCGGCAGCAGCGATGAAGGAGCAGGCGGTGGAGCGCCCTACACGGAGATGGACATTAAGCTCCCAGACATGAAGCGGGAGTGCTCTGAGAACTCCGGGAAGGACGACCAGCGCCCCGGTGAGTAGTTCTCTGTTGATTAATTCTGTGTTAAGTGAAGTGCGCGCCTGGTGTCACTGTTACAGATGAATGAAAGAAATTAAAATATTTTTTTTATGTCAAATTACCGTTTTGCCAGTAGTTCGCCTTTAAAATAAGCTACGGGCCTGCCAGACGTCCATTTAAATGTGCGCAATACAGGCAATTTGTTTCGAATTTATACTTAAACTAGCTGCAACCTAACAAAAATGACGGAACTTTGGTTCGCCCTAAGTTCGCCCTAACTTTGGTTCGTCTTTGCTAAGCCCTATTATATACATCTGTATAACAGAGTTAGTCCACAAGGTGGAGAAAATGTTTGAGCGACCATGACCTAATATCAATAGTTATTTTTTTATTTTATTTATCTTAATTACTTAGTTCCACACATAATGTCGTGTGGGCTAATACATGATTTCACTCAGACATATTGCATTCCATCTAATCATTTAAAAGTTTTTACAGTAAAATTATTGCACTCCTGTTTAAATTCCTTATATTGACCACGTTTTGAATTTTCTTAATAATATCCTTGATAATACAATTAAGGTCTTCTTGTATGTCTTCATCATCGTTTTCTATTAGATGGCTTTTCAAGTCCTTAACCAACTTCTTATATATTCCTGCATAATCTTAGCACGCGCTAAATAAATTATTTCCTCGACTCTAGCCGGCGTAAGAATAATAAATACAATCTTTCTCCCGGTTTTTCATTTTTGAAAGGTGATTTTAATTTTTCTGCCTTCACAATTTGCAGCACGGTGTAGGAAGTTCTTGTTTTTTAGAGGAAAATCGCATTATGCTAATGCTATTAACTATTCAACAATTTTGTTTTCGTCGAATAGTGTGATGTCGTGCGGTCCTGCAGATTTGCCCTAGGAACATCAAATTCCCGACAAGCTGCATGTATTTTTTTCCCTTTTCTTACTACATGAAGGGTTTTTTGAAGGCTATTTCCACATCTTCTTCTTCAACTTTATTTATAATCAAGAGTCTGTTTGTGCGGGAGTTTCCTCTTGTAACACTTACACTTTAAAGTTTCGAAAAATGCACTGCATATTTTGACATTTCATAGGCAATATATGAGGTTAGGTTAGGTTATTAGGTTTGGTTTGTTTAATTTAGATTACGATTATTTTAGTTAGATTAAATTAACAGGACATTAAATTATATAGTGAAATACTTATTTTCATTGTATGAACAACGGGACCATTATCTTGGATTATTCCGCAAGTTCTTCGTTAAAGTTAATTTTAAAAAGAGGAACTGTAACAAGTCTATGGATCATTGAATAGAATGCTAAATGCTTGTGAGAGACTGGCTGATTCGAACTACTGTGAATTACCGTGTCTGTAATTGTAGATTTTCTTTAAATCGGTACTGTGATGGCGAAAGGTTACATCTGTCACTATTTTACAGGAGAGCAAAAATAAAATTTCAAAATCGGTTGAGCAGGGTATTATAAAAGATAATTCCAAGTAGCTTATATCAAAAGAAGCGTAATTTGCCTCTCAACACAATGCTTATTTTTGTTTTTTGAGTATATTGTATTTTTATTATTATCCGACTTTCTAAGAAGATATAGTCTTTTGCCATATCAAGTTTTTCCACAATTCTTCACATATATTATCTTTTGATACCACTTATATCCGCTTGCCACAAAAATAAATCAAATAAAACCAAGTGACTTTAAAGAATAGCGAGTTTTTATTACCCAAACATAGTAATATACAGTCGAACTCGGTTATAACGAGCTCGGATATAAGGAGATCCCGGCTATAATGAGAAAAACTGTGAATTCATTTTGATTTGCGCATATTCCCATACAATCGGTCTCGGCTATAAGGAGCGCGATTCCCGGATATACAGAGCAAATTTTAGAAACTCTACAGACATATTTGCTTGGGTTGCAGAAAAAAGACAAATACGTACTCGTAACAATGAACTTTTTCACTTTGCTTTTAAAGCGGCTCACACTTAATTAGGGTTCATTTTATGATGTACACAAACTTGTGTCCGAAAATCCCACGTGCGCAGGCAAGGAATAGTTTACTGAAGGTCGAGAATACTGGTCATATAACTCCGATTATTGGGGGTTTCCAAAATGTTTATGGTGATAGTTTATTTTATGCAGTTAACTGTATTAGCATTTAAAAGCCTAATCAGTTAAAAGCGAATTATTCTATCCGAAACATGTTCACTAACACACGAAAGTATCTCTAGGTTCGCGAAAAAGTCGAAATTATCGGCGTCAAAAAATCTGTAAAATCGTCTTCTACAGTTTCATCACTCTGGAAAGATAAGGATGTTTATTTAGCTGCCTTTGAAAATAACATCACACAGTCAAAAGAAATTGTAAAAAAAGTGAATCCCGGATATAAGGAGTCCCGGCTATAAGGAGCAAATTTAGTCGGTCCCGTCGCGTTCCTTATAACCGAGTTCGACTGTATATAAAATATTATAAAGCTACTAGATACCTATAGATATTAAACAGAAAAAATATATAATATCTATTTATAATAAAATATTAGTCAATCTTTATCAGGGCTAAGAAAATCAGCATGAATATCATTAATTCGGGAATTGTAAGGGAGATTTTTATAAAAAGGGTGATGAAGGAAAACTCGAAAGGAACAAATTTTAATAGATCCATCAAGTTCTTGTATTTTTGAACCGTGGTTGGTAATTTCCCACTGTATTTGGGCATAAGTGTGCCGGCAGTAACGTTTGTGCGTACAGACCGGCGACAAATAACATCCAACAGCCGAAACTCTGGCTGTTTTATAGTCAGAGATAGACTTATTGTGGTTTTATTTGCTTCAACTGAAAAATATCTGCTCTTGGCCCATTCAACGACTTCTCCATTCATTAATGTTAAACGTCGTACGTAAGGTGAATGGTTTTTGGAATACGATACAATACTTGAAGGAAAAGATGTCTTCTGTTTTTAATTCTACTATATTCATGGATTTGCCGCTAGCTTGAACCATGCGTACTAGATTGAACCAATCTGCAGGAACGTATGTAGTGATATATTTTTGAAACTCGGTAAATGTTTGAGTTACAGCTTTATCCTTTTACCACATTAAAGAATATACTCTTTGGAACATTTTTTGGAACATCTATAACCATTTGCCGTGACATTACCGAATTATTGAAATTGAATTCATTATTAATGACAGTGTTAGTTCTAGGAAATTTGTACCTATTTCTACTGTAAATTGGATATTTAATGGAAATAATTTAAGGGTAATAAAGAGTTTTCCATATAGAAAATACGTCATCAATATATTGTTTCTAAATTAATACATATTTTTAAATTTTTGAACTAAAAATATTGTTCTCAAGGTGGTCCATAAATATGTCAGTAAAAAGAGGGCTCGTAGGTAAACCCATCGGAATTCTTCAGTTTATATATGACATCATTAAACTTAATATAGTTTTGGTTAAGGCAAATATTCAGCATGTGGGAAAGATTGTCAGTAAGGACTTTCGGCAAGTAGCAATTGTTCAGTAAATCAGATAGAATGTTTTTTACTTTCTTGTACAGGCACGTTGGGAAGTTAATTTATTAATTTGAATGAAAGTAATACATATACAGTTTAAATAATTAATATAAATGTAGTTTGTTTTCACCACTTATTTATTGAAAATGTTTCAGGACCAACGGTCAGGATACAATGTATACTAACAAATCAAAAATCAAAGTACAGACAGTGAAAATATAAAAATAGTATACGGGAAACTAAAAAATAATTATGTACCTACTGATAAAAAGTGTTAATAGTAAATTGATTATTATAAATAACCAAGTCCTTTTTACAAATAGTCCTGTCTTAAATTTGTTTTCATTTTAGTACATAATTATTTATTCATTTCCCATATATCAAACATAATATTTTTGCTGTCTGTACGTCCGTCTGTCTAGCTGTTTCTCCCCGTAACTTTGTGTAATGACGGTAATTTTGTTCGCATTCACGGCTAAAAAAACAAAATAAACGGCCGGAGATGGAGCTTGAGTCCCGGGCAGGCAAACCCGAAGGAGGCAACGATATTGCTATCGCTGAGCCTGCATTACACGTCAAAAATACAGTACACATAGGACTTAGCAAAGATATGAACCATTTCATGTTCTGCTCAATCGCCAGGGTTTAAAATTTAACTCCTGGCAGGGCAAATATAAAAAAAATGTTCAAATATTTATTTTGATATAAGTCGTTATTCCTATTTCATGGGTGTCGGCTATAAATAAGTAAATTTGTATTTAGGAACCGGCATGAACAGTATATATTCTGGTACAGGTATATTAGGAAATTAATTTATTACTATATTATTAAATTTTGTAGAATGTTAACAAATTCATAAGAATTGTTAATTATTTACTTAATAGCAAATAAATTAGCACTATTACATAGGTCGGTTACAAAGGCAGCTATTTTACAATTCATTAAATCACAACACGATACTACAGGTCTAATATTTGATATTAAAAATAAAATATGTGAAGACATAATTTTGTTAAAAAACTGGTTCGATTCTAATACCTTATCATTGAGTGATAAAACATATTATATTCCATTTTCGATAAGCGGCTGTGACCTTCCATCAGATTTTAATATTATAATTCGTAAAAACGCATGTGACATTAACCATAAAACTTGCATGTCGATTAAAAAAGCGCATGAAATAAAATATCTTGGCATTTTAATACATAACGTAGAGTAAGTTCTGTTTTTTTTTTTATAACTTTAATTATGCTCTTTTGTGCTAACTGTTTTTGGTGATAGAATGTTTCTAAGTCTAATAAAAATATATAACTCTTTTGAGCATAGAGTTTATATGTGACTTTCATTTCATACTACTAACTAACCATTACGCCGGTTATACACAGGGGTATGCAGAGAGGAAAGAAAGCCATTTTCTTCTATCTTAGCACACCACTCTTGCTTCGGCTACACCCACACATCTTCTCATGCATGCTCTACTGTTCTTGAGGCTTATAACAAGGCTACCCTCTAATACTTGTAATATCTGATACCATCTCAGCACTCCTTTGTATATTCTATCTACCACACTACGGCCAGCATTACGTTCACTTCTAATTTCTTCATTCCTCACTCTATCGACCAAAGACCAAAGACTATCCACACAGACCCCTTGGTGACCGTATTTCCACCGCATTCAGTCGACTTTCACTCCTTTTTTTTTTGTCAATTCCAGGCCGCCAGTCTTGCTTCCTTTGACAGATTCTTATTAGCCATAATTTCATTCAAAGCACCATTTTTTTTTTTATCTTTTTAATTTATACATATTTTTCCAGTTTCTTTTCCATTTTCTTGCATAAGTACGTTGCATATTTATTTATAGGTGTCGTTTACACCGGGTAAAATATATATAAAAGATAATAATATGATATGAACATAATAACAAAACTTAAAAATAAACTCACTAAAGAGACTAGGTAACCGATCAAAATAATAAAAAAAACATGAACATCAATATGAATTACTGAGATCAAGATAAATAAAAAAATCATGGAACAGCTCAAAGTAAAAATAAAAAGGCATTTTTAAAGCAGTCGTTCGTTTGAAGTGTAGAATTTTGAGATATCCAGTAATCAACAACCCGTTTTGGTAAAAAATGTATACACTAAACCAGGGGTCAGCAGTTTTTCAAGCGAAAAGAGCCAAATTGTCATGGAAACAGGATAAAAAAGATACCGGAGTGCCACAAAAATTAAAAATTGAAACGACTCCTTTCTTCCGTGTATAGTTTCCTGGGATATTCTGCCGTGCATATGTGACCTCTCTGGCTGACATTTTAGATCCCATTGTCCGACGTCCATTCAGGGATGCATGCTAAATACACAATTGATAGGGAATAAGAGGTTATTTTTTATTTATTCATTTATTAACGCTTCACAGAGCTTTTACAATAAGTTAAGTTTAACAGTATAAAGCAATGAAAACATAAACAAAAAATAATTAAAGTAGAAAGCAAGTAGGTACATAGTAATAGCACAAACTCAAAATAGCATAATATAATAATAAAAATTCAAAACAATCTTTTTTTAAATTTTTAAATGAAAAATGTACCACGCCTGCAGAGCCAATCTAGGGAGCACGGCGGTCGGGGCAATATTGGCTTGTCTCTACACACATGCCTGCCGCTCAGTATTCGAGTGTAAGTAGGAAATTGCCCCAATCGCGCTCAAAAAAGTTTTATAAGACGAGCGTCGGTAATATTTACTAACGAACGGCAATCCATTCGTTAATTGTCGATTGATAGCGGATATTTGGTCTTTCGTTTATAAGACCGGCCCTTAGTAACTCTTTTGTCTCTCTCGAACACCATCACTTACTGATTTGCTGGCATTCATCAGAAGTTCACTCTGCATGCATACATCGGACATCCTGGACACTAGGCACTCCAGATCAGCTTCACTGTTAGCTACTAATATTGCATCCTGTCCATTTTCGCTCTTACTTCTAGATCCTTAATTAGGGATTTTGAATGTTCTTAGCTTTTCACGGCCACTCAGAATCTTCAAGTTTGTGTTTACTGGGGTATTATGCCGTGTTGTTACGACCTTTCGGGCCGACGTTTCGGATCCCATTGCAGGGTCCATCATCAGGGCTGATGTGACATCAGCCCTGATGATGGACCCTGCAATGGGATCCGAAACGTCGGCCCGAAAGGTCGTAACAACACGGCATAATACCCCAGTAAACACAAACTTGAAGGGATTCTGAAGTCTCGGGTTTTTTCGATTCCCGGGACTCGAGACCCAAATTTTTAAAGTCCCGGGAATTCCCGGGACTCGAGACTTTGATTATTTTTCGTTTAAATCATGAAAAAAAATTAAATTTTTATTATTAACTTTAATTAACTTATATTATTTGTGTTATGGGTACGATAGGTGAAAATTTATTGAAACAATTTAACAATACTTCATTCGATATTTATTTAAATTTAATTTATTACAATTTTTTTAATCGAAATATTTATATCAATATTAAGTTATAACCTTTACTTTTGTAAGGAAAATATGTTTTTAAAAACACCAAGGCGTTTAATGATGAATCACATAGCCTGTTCCTGGTTTTTGTGGCAAATATTCCAGATGTAGAAAAAACTCTCTCGCTTTACGAGTAGCACGTGCATCGTACAAAGAAACATTTTGCCGAAAAAATCAAGGGTAACTATGTACTTGAATTTTTTTATTGTTTAAGTGATATTTGACAAATAACGACGAAAGCTTTTATTACAAAGACAATATAATCTCTCTGCCGAGTGCCGACAATCGAGTATCTTGACCAACCGCTTGCTACCTGCTCCGTATGGGTATGGCTTGTTCTCGACTAAGCAGTTTTTATTTTAAAAATATAAATGTAGGATATATTGAATAAAATTCAATCGTAAAGTCTCGAGTCCCGGGTTATTAATTTTTAAATTCCCGGGACTCGAGACAGCAAAAAATCTTTGAATTCCCGGGAATAAATTCCCGGGTTGTCTCGACACAGAATCCCTATCCTTAATACAATTGTCCATGTACAGATTGAAAAGTCATGGTAACATTACGCATCCCTGTTGGACACCTTTTGTAATATAAAGCCATGATGTGAATGCCCCATTAATTCTCATGCAAGCACTACTTCCTTCGTACAGGGATGCAATTGCCTGTATGAGCTTACTCTTCACCCCATTTCCAGATGAAACTTTCCTTAACTTTTGTCTCATCACTCTGTCATACGTTTTTTGGAAATTTTTGTTGTATGCCAAAAACTTTTCTGTCATCTGACTATTCGTTCCTAAGTATCCCAATTATAAAAATTCGGGAATTATTTTCCCAAAAATTTTTTTTCCAATTTTTTTTCGATTTTTTTTTATTAAAATAAATAAATACTATTCCTTAGAAACCGACATGTAAAAGTACCGTCATTTTTGACGGGTTACAGCTAGTACAATTATTATTACCATTCTACAAAATTTATCTGTGTCCAGTAACTGTTCCTTTACTTCTTCAAATAGAGCAAAATGATTTCGTGGCGACATTATTATTAATATTGTCACGGGATGTGACTTTGGAAGGCAAATGAAAACACTGGAAATTAATTTAGTTTAATTTATTACCAAAGAAAGTCCCTGAACACGAGTTAAATTGTAGTACCGTTCGTAATATTTTTGTCGCTAAATGTCTTCCGAATATTTCACACACTTATAATTTAATCGTTTCTTAATTCGCACTAATTAACGCTGTCTATCGCTCAGATCACTTCTCGTAAATTCCGTTCAATGTTCGCTCGTAGAAACTACTCGCCCCGGTAGTCTTCCTCAATTTCACTGGTAGTCACATTGTGTTTGCTTGCTTACTAATATCGCGTGTTGTAATGTCACGAATAGTCACTGATCACATTGTTTTGCGCTACGAATGTTTGTCGTCACGAACTGAATTGACCGACCCCGCGTCGCGTGACGCATTATATAGATGAAGTCCTTCGAAAGATTTTTTTTGTAGAATGTTCTACGTTTTTGCAATCTAGTATTATTCAAGGCTTTATGGAATGTCGTAGAATCTTCAAGAAAAAGAATGCGGTCACGCCTCACTGACTCTGTTTTGCGTGCGTAATATTCGGTTACAGGTGACTGACTACCGTTGCGTAACACCGTTATATTATTATCAACATTCACTAGGTACAGTCTCGCTACAATATAATTAATAAGTTTTTGTAAATGGTACAGTTGTAAATACAAGAAAAATGACACTACATTTTCTCATCAATACTTGAAATCCTAGTGGGTTGCAACCGCTTTAAAAAATTAGTAACTATAGTTAATCTGCTTAAAATTATTTTAGAATTAAATTCTTAACAATAGTTTTACTTCAAGCAATGTACAGGTTAAGACAGAACGCAGGTCACTAGAGGGAGTCATGTGTAAAGTTCACAGTGATTAACCACTTTTCACCTGTTGTTTGGGGGGATGGCCACCCTCTGACTTTGCACATAAAAAGGGTGATAACACGGGAAACAATGGTTTCTTTTTCCTACCTGACTTGGAGAGGGCCGCCCTTAGCCAAGGTCGGCGGTGGCCTGCTGGTGGCCGGGAGACTCGCCAGGAACAGGAGGTTGGACACCAGGCGTCGTGCGAGGATGACTGCTGCCGCGTAACGAGCGAGATTTCCAATACCAAGGTCAATGCTTTGAGAAATGTTATTTTTAAAAGTTTATCAACTATCCGTAGTTTAATGTCTACGAAGTTTCACTTAGGTATAGTTGTTTAATAACGAGATTTAAGAAGTATTGATCACATAATGTTTATGAAATAACGATGCGAGACCACACTTTGGATATTTTTATTTACAAGTCTATGCCGTACCGATGTGGTCACTGGATGCAGGTTTATTATAATGTCTATAAAATACCGACGGTTGATATCACTTAGATAGTTTTATTTATATGTTTAGCCGTACCAGTGTGGTCACTGTATGCAGGTTTATTATAATAATGTCTATAAAGTACCGGCGGCAGATATCACTTTGGGTACGGTTGATTATAACAAATTTAAGGAGTATTGATCACATACGGTTTTTGGAGGTGGATGAGTCCTCCGGTTTTGGATAGAATTGAATTCAAGGATCACCACTCCGTTTGTAGAGTCGCAGATCTCTGCTGCGGTTGATGATGTAAAAGTCGCGATGGTTTGACAGAATTTATTTGATTACAAAACACAAGTTATAAAGAATACAGTAGTGTACAAAGGTTACAATTGAAAGGCGCGAAGTCGAAGGTATGACGGCGAGGGCTTCCGCTGTATCCGAGAAGCCCCGCTGGAGTGAGACGTGAGACGGTTTGTTCTGCGGGCGCGTGCTTATATAGTCATTCAGAAGAAAGGAATCGGGGGTGTTATGATTTCCTCTTTACTCGGCCGCGCGTGTGGGTATTTAGCTTAGATCAGCGAGGTGCGTTTCGTCACTCCGATAGTCCATACCCTCTGCTAAACCTCGCCTTTGTACTCGGTCATTGGTCCGGCTTACATTTGCCTTGCTCAGCGATCTTGTCTCAACCTCTGTATCGAGGGCGACGGCCTGCCGTCTCGATGTCAGCATCTGTGGTAACTCATTACATGGGTGTCTGTGTGTATGTGTCTCGGGCCACCACTGGTTTATGAAATAACGATCCGAGATCGGACCTTGGATATTATTATTTACAGGTTTATCCCGTACCGATGAGTTCACTTAATGCATGTTTATTATCAAATAATGTCTATAAAATACCGACGGCAGATATCACTTTCGGTACGGTTGATTATAACAAGATTAAGGGCGTATTGAACACTTACGGTTTATGAAATAACGATCCGAGATCGGACCTTGGATATTATTATTTACAGGTTTATCCCGTACCGATGAGTTCACTTAATGCATGTTTATTATCAAATAATGTCTATAAAATACCGACGGCGGATATCACTTTCGGTACGGTTGATTATAACAAGATTAAGGGCGTATTGAACACTTACGGTTTATGAAATAACGATCCGAGATCGGACCTTGGATATTATTATTTACAGGTTTATCCCGTACCGATGAGTTCACTTAATGCATGTTTATTATCAAATAATGTCTATAAAATACCGACGGCGGATATCACTTAGATGGTTTTATTTATATGTTTCGCACTGACGAAGAGAAGAACTCGAAGAGGGGCCGAAATTGGCGATCGAATATTATGACGCCGCCGTTCGATGACCTGCGTGCGCAGCCCGCCCCACGCAGAGCGTGTGCATGCAGACGCGCCGCCTGGTGTTAAAACATAGATATAGGCTGTGGCGGAAACTTCAAAACTATTGTCAGAGATGTAAATATAGAAAGACCTATGACACAATTTCAGGGCCAATGGTCTCCTTCTTCAGGTACAATGTATACCCATAAATTAAATGTTGAAGTTTAGACACTAAAAATATTAGAATAATATATGGAAATGAGGAAATAATTTAGTACCGGACATAAATTTAAATGATAACCAGGTATTTAAATAATAGTACCTGGTTTTTTATAATACTCAATTTATTATTAACACTTTTAATTAGTACTTAATACCATAATACCAATTATAATAATTTTGCTGTCTGTCTGTCCGTCCGTCCGCGTAACTTCGTATAACGTTCGTAACTTTTTTATAGTAATTTTTTTTTCCAAAAATATTTTTTTTCGAAAAATTTTGTTTAATTTTTTTTCCAATAATTTTTTTTCGATTTTTTTTTAAATAAATACATACTTATTCCTCAGGAACCGAAAAATAATAGTACCATCATTTTTGACGGGTTACTGTTGGTTATTTATTAATTTCCCATATACTATTTTTATATTTGTACTGTCTACTTCGATTTTTGTTTTTTAATTTGTTAGCATACATTGTATCCTGACGAAGGGACGATTTGCCCTGAAACATGTTGATATTTTCAATATATAAGTGATGAAAAGAAAATAGGTAAATTTTTATTATTACTAGCTGTTCGTACCCGGCGCTGCACGTGTTAAGGAAACAAAGGTTCTTTGTTTTATCCCCACAAACTTATTTTAGGCTTTGCAAATAAAAATTGTTTTGCAAGGCCTCTAATAAAAACGATGTTTCCATTAATCAGTGCCGGGATGGATGGGATGTTCAGGAGGGAAATGTGGCCAATGTTACCCGCTGTCAAACTTCAAACGGTTGTGTACAGAAAATTTAATAGATTATTAATATAGCCTTCATAGAGAGGCATAATCCATGTACCCATAAGCAGAACCTCTTATGCACAGAACTCATTCATCCAGCGAACATGCAAAGCATACAATGACCACTTCAATGACATTGATATATTTTATACCAACATCTCAGCTCTTAAAAATCGTATTTAAACCGCTTATATTATATTACTATATCTTCACCGGATTAACTGAGACCGACCATCATCATACACACACCACAGCCAAACTCTCATCACTCGTTACACATACCCCCATATCTGTATACAACGTCACGCACAGAATACATACGCACTCCACTCAGCCACAACCCCATACACCTCACTCCACTTCCCCATCTATCTCCCACTCCTATCCCTCTATTTAATATATGTTCTCTTTATTGCTTGATTTAACATTTTATGCCGTGGATCTCTATAATTGGTCTACGAAGTCTACTGTGTAAGGAGTGTGTGAAGCCACGACATCGCTACAGGGCCACCAGCCTTTATATACACCCTTCTCTATTTTCTGCTTCTATTTCCTTCCTTCACAACAGATTTTAATCTTCTCTTACAAGTATTTTACAATTATTCGCATTAGCTGTCAAAAGGTAGAGGTACGCTTTTCTCTTTACTTTAAGGTACTCTAATTTAAAATGTATTCCATTATTTAAATCAGGACCCTCGATCATTACCGTGGAACATTAAAAATTCCTGGATCTTTTCCGTATGGTAAAATTAACAAAAATATTATCATTACAGATCTCTTGGGAATACGGAATTCTTTTTCGGAAAATACAACACTGTATACGCATGTCCCTGGAGAGCAGCCAGGATTGGAGACCGTCTTCAAAGCTACGAACTCTTCAAGAAGAGGTCCGCTTACTCCCGCTGATGCGAAGGTGTTTTCATGTAGTCAGTGCCCGTTCACGAGCAAGTATAAAGATTCCTTAAGACTTCACGAGTTCTCGCATAGTGGAGAGAAACAGTTTTCGTGTTCGCAATGCAATTATTCGAGCTATCAGAAATCACACATAAAACGACACGCGCTTCAGCACAATACAGACAAACTGTTTTCATGTTTACAGTGCGATTATTCGTGTAATCGGAAAGCTCAAATAAAATTACACGCGCTTAAGCACACGGGAGAAAAATTATTTTCATGTCCACAGTGCAATTATTCATGCAATCGGGTAACAGACTTAAACGGACATATGAGTAAGCACACTGGGGAAAAACTATTTTCATGCTCACAGTGCAGTTTTTCGTGTAATCGGAAATCAGCTCTAAATAGACACGCTTATACACACAATGAAAAAAAACAATTTTTATGTTCACAGTGCAATTACTCGTGTAATCAGAAAGCCCAACTAAAATTACACGCGCTTAAGCACACTGGAGTAAAACTATTTTCATGTTCACAGTGTGATTATTCATGCAATCGGATATCAAACTTAAAAGTGCATATGAGTAGACACACTGGGGAAGCTTTATTTTCATGTTCACAGTGCAATTATTCATGCAGTCAGAAATCAGACTTGGATGTACACGTACTTAGGCACACTGGAGAAAAACTTTTTTCATGTTCACAGTGCAATTATTCAAGCCTTAAGAAATCAAACTTAAAAGTACATGTACTTAAGCACACTGGAGAAAAACTTTTTCCATGTTCCCAGTGCAATTATTCAGCCAATTGGAAATCAAATTTAATAGAACATATGAGAACTCACACTGGGGAAAAACTATTTTCATGTTCGCGGTGCAGTTTTTCGAGCAATCGTATATCAGCTCTTAAAACACATGTTAACACGCACACTGGAGAAACTTTCACTGAGGAAAAACTATTTTCATGTTCACAGTGCAGTTTTTCGACCAATTGTACATCAGCTCTCAAAACACATGCTCACACGCACAATGAAGAAAAACTTTTTTCATGTTCACAGTGCACTTTTTCAAGCCATCAAAAAGAACATTTTATAATACATATGCGCAAGCACGCTGGGGATAAACCATTCTCATGTTCACAGTGCAATTATTCAGGCAGTCGAAAATCATACTTAAACAGACATATGCTTACGCACGCTGAAGAGAAACTTTTTTCATGTTCACAGTGCAGTTATTCGTGCAATTACATGGCAGCTCTAAAAAGACATGCTTTAACGCACACTGGAGAAAAACTTTTTTCGTGTTCACAGTGCAATTATTCATGCAGTCGGAAATCATCCTTAGAAGAACATATCATGCATAAGCACACTGGGGAAAAACCATTTTCATGTCCGCAGTGCGATTATTCATGCAGTCGGAAATCATACTTAAAAATACATATACTCAAGCACACAGAACAAACACTTTTTTCATGTTCACAGTGCAATTATTCTTCCTGTAGGAAAGCATCCTTAAAAGAACACATTATGCATAAGCACACTGGGGAAAAACCATTTTCATGTTCGCAGTGCAGTTATTCAACCCACCGAAAATCGCACTTAAAAGTACATATGCTTAGGCACACTGGGGAAAAACTATTTTCATGTTCACAGTGCAGTTATACGTGCAACCGGTTAGCAACTCTAAAAGCACATGCTTACACACACACTGGAGAAAAACTTTTTTCATGTTCTCAGTGCAATTATTCATGCAGACATAAATCATACATAAAAGTACATATGCGTACGCACACTGGGGAAAAACCATTTTCATGTTCGCAATGCAATTATTCATGCGGTCGGAAATCACACTTAGAATTACATGTACTTAAGCACACTAACGAGAAAAAAATTTCATGTTCACAGTGCAATTATTCATGCAATACAAAATTAGCCTTAAAAGAACATATGACTAAGCACACTGGGAAAAAACTATTTTCATGTTCGCAATGCAGTTATTCGTGCAATCAGACATCAGCTCTAAAAAGACATGCTTTCAAGCACACTGGAGAAAAACCATTTTCGTGCTCACAGTGCAATTATTCATGCACTCTGAGATCAACCTTAAAAGTACATATGCGAAGTAAGCACACGTAAGAACAATGTCATGTTCACAGGCAGTCGTGTAGTAATAAATCAAATTTAACAAGGCATGTGCTTAACAATGCTGGAGAAAAACTATTTTCATGTTCGTGGGCCAAATATTCGCCCGATGAAAAATAACACTAAACTAGTACGCCATAATTCTGATCTCACGGGCGACGCTATTTTACGCTTGTGAAAGATAAAGATAAATATGTCATGTTTCACTCCTTGTTTACACTAACATACATATTTAAATATGAGCGTGCTTTTTAGTCCTATTTTCATAGCATAAGCATTTATTAATTTTCAGAAAAGTAAAAATATTGATGTGCGATGTATTCCGTGATCTTTTTTTTTCAAATAGGTATGCGAACACGGAATATATGTCACATCAATACTCTTACTATTTTCAAACTAATCTAAACGCTTGTGCTATGAAAACAGGACTAACTTGCTGTTCTGGAGTGATATTCGAACCCGCGACCTTTGGATCACTAGGCGAGAGTCTTAACCACAAGACCAACAAGCTTATCCCTATTTAAAAAAAAAACTTATTTTGTCCAATACTGCGGTTAGTGAGTTTTACCTCTAAAGAGACGTAATAATCAGCATATATATCCACATTATGATGTCTTGGTTATGAATAAAATAGTACATTTCTCTGATTTAAAAATTTAAAAAAAAATTGTTTCGATTTTTTATATTATATTATGCTATTTTGAGTTTGTGCTATTACTATGTACGTACTTGCTTTCTACTTTGTATATTTTTTTTTATGTGTGCATTGCTTTATCTTGTTAAACTTAACTTATTGTAAAAGCTCTGTCAAGCGTTAATAAATGAATAAATAAATAAAAACCTTTTATTTCTTATCAATTGTGTATTAAGCATGCATCCCTGAATGAACCCTGCAATGGGATCCGAAACGTCGGCCAGAGAGGTCACATATACACGGCAGAATATCCCAGTAAACTATACACAGAAGAAAGGAGTAGTTTAAATTTTTAATTTTTGTGGTTTTCTGGTATCTTTGTTATCCTGTTTCCATGACAATTTGGCTCTTCTCCCTTGAAAAACTGCCGACCCCTGGTTTAGAGCGTAGATTTTTACCAAAACGGGTTGTTTGATTACTGGATAACGCAAAATTCTACACTTCAAACGAACGACTCCTTTAAAACAAATTGACACAACGACCATAATAATGCGTTTTAATAATGTTTTAGCTGCTCTTTCCCAAGCTAATCTAAGAATGGCACAACGCGAGGTTCACCGATCTTGATTGTCGATGGTCAATTATTGTCAATATTCCTTAAAAACAGTATTTCCTCCCGCATTTAATATAGAAGAAGAATAATGTAATAAGAAATATGTAAATGGAATACCTACGCCATAAATGTGGAAAAACACGGTTTACGCCACCACTACTATTTCGAATCTTCTTTTACTAGCAGTATTTAATATATCTGTTCCTTTAGTTGCTTCGAATATTTACTTCAAGCGTCCTCGTAGTTATGTACATACTCAAATTCTCAGTGACGTTAGTTAATTTGGCTGTATTACAATACCTATCTGTCCCTTTCATATTGCATCATTCGTAAATTTCGTGAGTACCATTTATTGTTTATAGTTTATGGTATGGTTCTGTAAGGCCCGGTTGTTTCAAGTTCGATCAAAGTAAGCGGTCGAGCAAAGCATAGATTTTTACGAAAACGGATCATCTGATTGGTGGAGAACGTAAAAATCTATGCTTTAAAAGAACGCTTACTTTGATCCAACTTGAAACAACCGGGCCTTTAAAATATTAGTATAGTGCCTGTTGTTAATGCGTGATGTACCTACGTGTGTATTTTAAATAGGTTAATTTGTACGTTTTTTGACAAAATTATCACATGAATATGTGCAATCGAGTGGAAAAGGTTTTCATGTTTGTTTTAAAACATTTTATATTTTATATCAATACAGAGATACTCGAACAAATGTGTGTTAGTATTTTTAATAAAGACATTATTTTGTTTTTGTTTTCTTTGATTTACTTTCCAGTAACTCACAATAATTCCCTTCAAATTGATACGAAAATAATACTCTATACAGAGAAAGGATACCTCCATGAACAGCCGTCACATTCCGACTGTTTGACAAACTTTTGTTGTAACTCACAGCACTCCATATGGTATGTCTCAGTGCAATATTCTCTCGCTTTATGTTTCGTTGGTGGAATAAACAGATAATAATAATTCAATTCAATTTATTTAATAATATGCACTTTACAAACTACGTGTTACATATTATGGAAGTATATATCAAAATAAAAATATTTAATAAATTAAAAGTAACATAAAATCTGGTCAAAGGTGTAGGAGAATCCCGCTTTGGGAAACCCCCTCAGACACATGGAATATAGCAATACCCAAAGCGATTGTGTTCAGCATAGCTGTGGCTCTTCCATCAGGCATAACCATCGGCAGGTTGGTCCTGTATATTGGAATGTGAAACAATCTATGCTGACGATGTCTTATGTAATTATCAGGAACATACAAACCAATGCTCTGCATAATTTCAGAATTATCGATTATGAGCGATAAGTATGCCGCGCAACAATCAATAAAAATGTGTAATGAAATACACATTCCTTCTAGTCTAGACTATTGTAGCCATGCATACCCTGGAGAAACTCGGTTGGGTAAAGCCAAGGATAATGCTCGTACTCTCTCATGTAGAAACTTCTTTTGGACTTTCTCCACCAAAAGAGAGTACTTGCCCTCATGCGGCCCCCAGATCATCGAGCCACTCTCGAGTCTACTCCGCACCAAGGAGTTGTAAACAGTTCTCAGTGCGCGGGTATTCTCGAAAACCCTGGCAGTACACAGAACAAATCCTAACATTCTCAAAGCATTACCACTGATCGTCTCTATGTGATCGTGAAATCTTAGGTTGCTTACATATCTAACACCTATATCTTTAACATTCGATGTTCTTGTCAGATTTTGGTCGTCCATTTTGTAGCGACAAAATAGAGTTTTTTGGGTGCTAGTGAAGGATGTAACCGAACACTTGGAAACATTAAACAAAAGTTTATTTCGTCTTACCCATTCACATATATTTGATATATCTGCTTGGACAAGATGAAAATCGTCCACCTTTAAGAAAAGTTTTAAGTCATCCGCAAATAACAGAAAACGCGAGTTTAAAATTATATTGATAAAAATCAAAAACAACAATGGACCCAGGTTAGATCCTTGTGGGATCTAATGGACATTATCTAATGGATCATCTATGGACAACTCTTGAAATACATCTATGGTCGGCCGACAATTGACAATAATCGCGTCTCGTATTGTTGGAAGATGGACCGTACTGACGCAGGTGCTTCTAACATCAAGCCGGATCCAGGATCTCCTACCCAGACCGGCGGTGAAGGAGAAAGTGGTGCAGCGCCCTACTGCGATGTCGACGTGTCGCTCCCCGACATAAAACAGGAGTGCATGGAATCCTCAATGAAAACCGACCAACACAACGGTAAGAAGACACTTCGACAATCGATTACAACTCGTATAGTGTTTATAAACTATTGACAGTCAGCCAGCTTTTCATGATTCAGACTCTGTGCAATTATTTTAAATAACAAAGCTATTTATTTATGATTTTTGTGTTTAATTTGTAGAACTCCATATTTATTTTAAGCGAAATTTAAAATAAATTAAATTTTAATAAATATTATTATTAAGTTCTACGGGTTAAATATTTTTAGGTGTTACAGCTGTTTCGGCTTGTAAGGCCATTATCAAACAGTGGATATACCACGTACAAACGACTTATTTATAAAATTTTAAGTTACCCCTTCCCCTTTAGAGTAATTAGATATTTGTGGTGAAGCCCTATATTAATGTTCGTTTTTTCCCGGGCACTTATCATTAAAGGTGCCTCGGTTAACGTTATGCTTAATTATCAAAATTCCCCGTTTTCTGCAAGTGTTATTTATAAATACCGTTTATTGTTTATAGTTAATAGTATGGTTCTGTAAACCCAAAATCAAGGACATAAATTAATATAATATTTATAAATAACACTCGCAGAAAACGGGGAATTTTGATAATTAAGCATAACGTTAACCGAGGCACCTTTAATGATAAGTGCCCGGGAAAAAACGAACATTAATATAGGGCTTCACCACAATTATCTAATTACTCTAAAGGGGAAGGGGTAACTTAAAATTTTATAAATAAGTCGTTTGTACGTGGTATATCCACCGTTTGATAATGGCCTTACAAGCCGAAACAGCTGTCAGACCTAAAAATAGTTAACCCGTAGAATTTAATAATAATATTTATTAAAATTTAATTTATTTTAAATTTCGCTTAAAACAAAGTTATTTCCAAAAGAACTCGGCATCTCGACAGGTACGTAACACCAGAATGTATTCGGTCAAGGAAGGTTTTTTTACAATTTGGCTTTGTTCTTTAATGTTCTTACTGTAAACATTAAGACTGCAAGAGCGTTGTCACTATCTAAAATAATGATTACAGATGTTTTGCTCAGTGATAATGACATCAAAATGTCTTGGGTATCAATTGCATCGTAGTAAGGATGAACATCCTTGTTTTTTTGTAGTGTATAATTATACAGTCAAGACAGTGTTGAATGAAATGTTCTCAGATATTCTGCTGTGTATGTGACCTCTCTGGCCGACGTTTCGGATCCCATTGCAGGGTCCATCATCAGGTCTGATGATGTTCACGATGATGATGATGATTCATATCAGCCCTCATCCGAAACACGGCAGAATATCCCAGAAAACTATACACAGAAAAAACAGTGTTGACAGTTTTATCAACTGCAGGTGCTCAAGTACCCAAGTTTAGTTATACAGGTATCAGTGTATTATCAGATGAGGAAAACAAAGTGGAAAACCGGACACTTTTCTGTTGATACCGCTAAGATCTGCAGGTTGCCGGGAAAGATGGAGAACAGAGAATTGTAGTCAAAAGAGCGCGAGATCTCGATCATGACGGCAATGTTGATAAGTTTAAATTTGTTTGGTCTGTCCTGTGAAGGTATTGTCATACCGGTTTTCTTTGATCATCATCTTAAGCACTGCTGGATATGGCCTCCCCCGAGGATCGCCAGTTCCAACCTGTCTTCAGTCTCTCCTTTTATCTGTTGCCGCACTCTTCGAGCGCGGACGGCCAAAAAATTCATTCTGTTTTCTACAGACCTTCTTTCCTTCGCCGTCATCATTCTTCGACAAACTTCTTCCTCAGTCTCTTCCCTCCACTGCTAGATGTAGGCCTCTTCCATTTTTCCTCCAATCATCTCTGTTTATCCACACTAGATCCAGGTTCTGCCTGCTTGCTGGACTATGTCATCAGACACCTTTTGGGAGGTCTCCGACGCTTCTACTTCTACGTCCAGGGCCTCCCTCTGGAAGCTGGGTGCACATCTACCATCTCCTATTCGAGCATATGTTCAGCCCAATGTCATTTAATTTCGAATACGGCCATAATATCGGGCCACTTTGGTCGGCGTTATCCGAAGGCTAACGCCGAGCCTCTGTTTTCTAGGCCCACTTTTAATTTGTGTAGCTTTTTCTGTTGTGTTGCTGTTTCTAGGCATGTGTCAACATCGGTAGGATACCATGTTTTCGAACATTTTTCTTTTCAGACATTCTGGGATTACTTTATGTTCAAACAAGTGTTTCAATTACCAAATGCGCACCAGACTACCTATTATTTTGGTAGTCTGCTGTTTGGTTGTCTTTTCCCAGCTTTATGACCAATACATCCAGAAATTTGCCACTTAAGAACGAAATTTTTTGGAAAACATCTATAACCTTGGTACGGTTGCCGGCAAACTTCTTGAAATTTTTTGGCGTAGTGGGGGAATGCGCAGAAGACAAAATTTGGGTCTCGTTGGTGGAATGGTACATGCGCAAACTTCCCCCCACCACGCCGAAAAATTTCAAGATGTTTGCCGGCTACTGTAGCATTCTTGGAAGTCAAGCAAGTCTTGGAAGCAGGTTGTAAACTTGAGATTGTTTGTCTCTGATATTTTCCCCAGTTTTCCAAATTCCGCTAGGGCTAGCTGAATACGCCTCTTTAAATAAAGATTCACGAAATCATCAAAAGTCTCTTTTCCGTCTAAATTAAATAAAATACAAAATATATTAATTCTTTGCAGATCTCGTCAGATTGCAAGACTCAAACCCATCGCCGTCTACCGCTGAAAAAAAAACAGAAATGCAGACCGCGGACACCGCCAAAAAGACAAGGCTGCCATGTCCACAATGCCCTTACACGTGCGATCGGCGAAGTTACTTGAGAAGGCATTTGCTGTCTCACACAGAAGATAAACCTATTTCGTGTCCACAGTGCAGTTACACTTGCAAACACATGAGCCATTTAAGAACTCACATGCTTATTCACACCGCGGTAAAGCCGTTCACGTGTTCTAGTTGCTCGTATAGATCCAACAGAAAACGAGAATTGATACGACATCAGGCCATACATACTGCGGTGAAAGCATTTTCGTGTAAACTATGCAGTTTTATGTGTAATCGAAAAGACAGCTTAAGTACACATATGCTTTTCCACACTGGAACAAAGCCGTTCTCGTGCTCGCAGTGTACTTATACTTGCAATCAGAAGATATACCTGAAGAGACACGTGGTGTCTCATAGTATTGAAAAACTGTTTTCGTGCTCACAATGCAGTTATAAATGTAATTGGAAAAGCTACCTGAGAAGACACACAATTTCTATTCATACAGAAAAGAAATTAGTTTCATGTTCACAATGTAGTTATACATCGAATCATAAGGGAAATTTGAGAATACACATTCTCAATCATTCTGGAGAGAAACGATTTACATGTTTGCATTGCTCTTACAAGTGTAACAGAAGAAGAGAATTGATAAGACACGAGATCAATCACACAAAAGTGAAACAGTTTTCATGTCAACAATGCACTTTTACCTGTAATAATAACAGAATGCTTAGAACTCATAGTCTAACTCACGCGGAAGTCAAAACGCTTTTCTGTTCACAGTGCAACTACACGACTAATAAGAAAGACTATCTGCGAAGGCACGTGGTATCCCACACTCTTGAGAAGCTGTTTGCGTGTCCACAGTGCAGTTACGTGTGCAAGTGGAAGAGCAATCTGAGAACACACATGCAAACGCACTTTGAACAGAAACGCTTTTCTTGTATGGAGTGCGAATATAAATGTATTACGAAGGGAAACTTGAAGTTTCATATGAAGAAGCATGCGCGATCGAGTTGAATCGGCTACTTACGTACTGGCCGACTGCTCTTCGTGCATTCCGGTTTTGAGCCGAGCGGTCTTTTGACCTTTTGAATGCCGTGATGGTGACAGACAGATATTGATTGAACTGGTATTCGTACATTCCAATCGATTGCCCCTATTCTCGAATATACAAATATTCTTGTAATTACTAATTACTATCCCAGCCCATCACATAGTTGGGATGTACTTAGGTAATTACCTACGCGTTAGGTTTTCGTAAGAAAAGTTGACATTTGATGTATATCAATATTTTTATCTATTATGTCTGTGAGTACCGCAGAATCGAGTGACAGGCGCAAAAGAAACATGGGCGTATACGTGTGCACGCATCGTGACGCCTGTTTAAAAAGAAAATTATTAATACCCGCACGCACGGGCGCGCGTTCATTGCTGAATACTATCATCAAAACACTTTGTACAATAAATATCGTCACTGCGTTTCGAGTTTTATTCTCACACGAGATCAATTGGCGGCCTTCGTAGCGCAGTGGATATGACACTGGCTTCCCACACCGAGGGTTCCGGGTTTGATTCCCGGTGAGGTCACAATTTAATCCATGTGATTTACCCAAGCCTGTGTGTTTTCTGATGTATGTCTCTTCGGTACTTGGTCCTCCTGGCCTGTTGAAGCGTAAAAAAAAAAATTGTCCTGACGAAGAAACGTGATACGTCTCAAAACCGGTAGGTAGACACAAATGACATTATGTTAAAATGTCTAATCACAAATTTAATGCTTTAAACATTAATAAAACATAGGTTTAATTTATTATAAAAATCATTGTAATGTATCCGCTGTATAAATAAAAATAAATAAATAATATTCATACATCAGCATTATGACAATGACCTGCTGTTTTTATCCATCACATCACTATTGGCTCTACAATCCCCGGTGGATCTTGGCCTCCTCAAGTATTTTCCTCTCTCCATCCCTGCTGCAAGCCACTTCTATGACAAATATATGATTATCTCTCCATCTAGTTATTTGTTGTTGGCAGTTGCACTGCCCGAGCTCCTGTGCTCTGTTGGTCTTGTTTTCAGCAATTCGGTGATTGCTGTGCGTTCATCGTCTCCACATGATCCAATCACCGAAGACTCCCTATCCTAATAAACATTAAGACGTTTTTCTAATTCCACAAGAACAGAGCGCATTGTTGTAGCGTCTGCGCTAAAATTATTTTTCTAAAATCAGCCCGAAAGGTCTTCTTCTAATAGTGCTTGAGCAATCATGCTGGTGATGATTATACTGCTTTGAGCAGATCGCAATAGCTGGACCGTGAATTTCCCAAACCATCGCCTCAGATTCTTCGGCCGAAAAATTGTATATCCAATTTTAAATCAATTGGAAGAAGAAGAAGAAAGCAATCTCACAAAAAACAATATTAAAATTGTTCTCTATACAAATTCAAATTTAAATAAATTACTCTTCAATTGTAAAGATAAGCAATATTGGGTGGATAAGAGTGGCATCTATAACATAACATGCAATGATGGTGATGCTATGTATATTGGGCAATGTAGTAGAGATATAGGCACAAGAATAAAAGAACATCTAAGAGTATTCAGAGGACGACTATCCGGATACTCTGAGATGGCGGACCACTGTATTGAAAATGATCACTTGTTTGACCAAAATAATGTTAGGGTCCTACATCAGAAGGGTCGTAAACTGGATGCTCTAGAAATTAATAAAGAAATCAAAAATAAAAATAACCTAATAATCATTCACTCAATTACCTACGTCATCCCCATTATTTAAATAAGTATTATTGTATGTAAAAATTAATTGTATATGTCAATAAATAACTGCCCCCCCCCCCCTCCTCCAACATCCCTTTACTTTCTGTTTGTCGGCCATATTGATTTATAATTAGTTCTAATATCGCCTCTGAAGATGATGGTTGTGCCCGTCGAAAGCGCTTAGGCTTATATAACTCAAATAAGTAGAATAAAACGTTGTGTATAAATTATTGTGATAATCATGAACTCCCCCTCTGTAAACGAAACAAAGCTTAATTTATTAAATTGTTAATCCCCCTACGTCTTACAGGACCTCCTCTGCAGGCAATTTGGACTTTAACGATGAAATCTTTCCTTCCTGGGTTTCAACCCGTGGGATTGGTTTGCAGCAAAGCACATTTCCTTCTCCATTCTGCTCGGTCTCCGGCGATCCTCTTCAGCTCTGCGTAGGAGGCACAATTCATATATTGGCACACTTGCTCAAGATATTCACGGCGAGGGTGCCCTCTGGCAACCTTTCCCTCAACCATTCACTCGAGTATAGCTTTGAGCAGATTTTCGTGGCGTAAAATATGCCCCATCCATTTTACACGGATGAAATCCAGGATCTGGGAATTCTCTGGATATTTCGTAATATGTAATTTTATTGTAATTTTTTGCAGTTACATGTGCAAGTCGAAGAGCAATATGAGAACACACACGCAAACGCACTTTGAACAGAAACGCTTTTCTTGTACGGAGTGCGAATATAAATGTATTACGAAGGGAAACTTGACATTTCATATGAAGAAGCGTGCGCGATCGAGTTAATTTTCGGGTTATATTTCCTTTCACGTCCGTCACTCTATTATCCAAATTATTTTTAATATCTCAAATGCTTCAAGTCGCTTTGTTAGTAAGCATTGTTTCAGTGAGGGTCTATATTCCACACGGACAGGGAACAAATAGCATTTAAGTTAAGATCATGGTTGCATAATAACTCTGACTAAAGTTATCACGTTCTTTGTTAAGATGTCGTCATGTCTCAGACGCATACTTGAGCACTGATCTGATACGCTACTATCCGTGTGTTAGTGGTTTTTAGTGGCTATAGCTACTAAAAAGCAGATATCCGGCTATATTCGCGTGCAGTCCTCCAGTCATATACACTAATTTTCTCAGTGTTATCGCCCCATCTTCTTCGTGGTCTTCACTACGTCAGGTAGGAAAACTTGAATGGTTCTGGACCACAATCGAGACTATATTAAGTCTCGGAGGGAGAAATTACAACGATTCACGTTCACAACCAATAAATAAATTAGTTTCTACATGTATTTTGTTTCTCCGCAACGTGAGTTTTCATGTGTTTCACAAAATTGGTCTTTCTGCTGAAGGTCTTGGAGCACTTGTCACAGGCGAAGGGTCTTTCGCCCGTGTGAGATCTCGAGTGGCTGGTCAAGTGATCTCTCCTGCTGAAGGTCTTCTCACAGTCTACGCAGCTGTACGGCTTGACCTCCGTGTGCGTCCGCATGTGCCTCGCCAAGTTGGTCACCTGGCTGAAAGTCTTCACGCAGTGTTCACAGGCAAACGGTTTCTCGCCGGTGTGCGTCCTCTCGTGCTCCAAGTAGTGATCTCTCCTGCTGAAGGTCTTGTCGCAGTTTTCGCAGGCGAACGACTTCTCGCTGGAGTGGGTCCTCGCGTGCTGCAGCAGCGTCTTCTTGTCGACGAACTTCTTGCCGCAGTCTTCACAGGAGAATCGCTTCTCACGCTTGTTGTGCGTCACCATGTGGTTCATCAGGTAGCGCCTTTCGAAGAATATCTTGTTGCACGTCTGGCAGGTGTAGGTCTGTCCGCCGGTGTGGATTCTCAGATGAGTGATGAAGTGGGTCTTTCTGCTGAATGTTTTGAAGCAGTGTTCGCAAGTAAAAGGCTTTTCTCCGGTGTGGCACTTCATATGGCCCATCAGATGGTCCCTCCTCGTGAAGGCTTTGTCGCAGTCTTCACAGGCGTACGGTCTCTCCCCTGTGTGAGTCCTCATGTGAATTTCGAGGTTGCTTTTTGAAGTGAATAAGTTTTTGCATACTTCACAAGGAACGTTCTTCTTTCTTTGGTTAGTTTTCTCACCCGTTGCGTTCGATTCCTCGATCGTGGGGTGCCGATTTTGTGCAGCTGAACTGCTAACCGAGTATTTAAAATGGTTGTTGATGCACGTCCCTGCTAAGGAGTCCAGGTGCGCTGGATGACGCTGGCCTGTTTGTGAGGGATCCGAGGTTTGACTCTGTTCTGTAATTTGAAAAACTACTTCAAATATACATAAATTACAATTATAGTTAAAAAGATTATTCGTAATCCAGGGCCGTTTACATTATTTTTAATGTATTTTCGACTGTGTTACTAATTTTTCTACCATTTCTATGTACATCAGGATCTATAACTAGGATAACCTGTTGAGAATCTGTACGTTAAAAAATAAAACGTAATTTACGCACCGCATTTTTTAAAAAAGAGGAGTACAATCATTGGAAAATAATCAAACTAGCTGTTGTAATACATGTTTTTAAAAATTAGTTATCTTAAATGGTTAACATAAATCCCACTGGTAAGGATTTATTTTTTAGAGGGATAGTTTTTTCTGAACAATTTTTAATTAATATCATAGACTTATAGTGCAACATAACAAGAAAATCTTTAAATATTCTTGTTAATATTTTTTAAGTACTACTCGTATTTATTTTGCTATACGGCAATAATAAAATACGACCAAAAAATATATATATATATATTAGAAGAATAATTATATAAAGTACAAACTATTGAATTTATTAGGCAGAGATTGCTTTTGATACTGAATCACAAAGAATATTTGATATTATATTCCAGAACACATTCATATTGTGAAGTTGCAATGTGTTCTTGAATGTAATATATGTGTGTTGCATCAAATGTGTCCAAAAAATTCAATACTAATTAAAAGGTTAATTCTGGCGTCCCCTAGCGGCAGTTTGTTCTGGTTATGTCAGCACTTATTTCTGCACCATGGTTCACAGCTCTTATATTTTCGTACTGTGCTTTCTATTTATGGATACGTATGTGTTTATAGTTACAAATAATATTGCGAGGCATCCAGATGCAGGCTTTCTACTGCTACTGTATATGTAATTTAAAATTAACAAAACATGACAGAGACAGACTAATATTATTAATTGTGTGCGCCACCCCAACCAAAGACGCTGTACTGAAAAGCTGATGACGTAATAGAACTAATAGATAAATCCTCACCGTAAATCAGATGAGAAGTGTCATTTAACCTCCCGGCGCATTCATCCTTGATGTCGGGCACCAAGACGTCCACGGCATAGTCGGGAAGCGTTCGTCTACTCCTCGGAGCTTGGCAACGGTTAAGAGCTTCCACTTTGAGGTCAAGACCATTGCCAGCATCTGGCGGTGGAACACAGATCCACAGTCCTTCGTCAGAAGCGTCTGGTTCCTGCTTCACTTCCATACCGAAGATCTGGATCGTAGAATTAATTATATTTAGATTTGTGTACGCTGTGACGTACACATTAGCGCTGTCTATTTTATCTATGGCCAGTGTTGGCAGGCTGCATTTCTTACCATAGATTTTTTTTAAATGTTTTTGGCCTCAAAATACCTACGTCTAAATTGTAGCTTTAACTTCTTTGCCGTCCGTTAATTTCTTCTCCTTTAAGAGGATTTTTTAACTTTTTTCGTTCCAGCTTCGAAAACAATCCTTTTTCGCAGCCAAACTGATTAATTATCGCCGACAAACTGAAAAAAATACCCTGAATCCTATTCACCTTTGGGCCGGTTGTTTCCAGTTGGATTAAAATAAAAGTTCGCTTAAAGCATAGATTTTACGGAAACGGATCGTTTGATTGGTACAGAATGCAAAAATCTATGCTTTAAATGAACTTTTACTTTAATCGAACTTGAAACAACCGGCCCTTTGTCGGCTAAAATAAACTGACTCGTTTATCGTTCGAAATGATGTTTATCTGTTTCAGATTACCCGGAGAATTTACTTCACAAAGAGAGCTCCAGATAACTGAATCTAAAAATGCTTCCGCTTTTTCGAAAATCTCCCCTTTTTATAGCCGTTTGACAGTTGTTTATTTTTTCAAAACAAATTATATAAATAACAGGGTTCGAGGATATATATCATGATACATATCACGATATTTATGGCTTGGTTTTTATTTTTGATATATATCCAAAAAACTTTCTGCGGTCGTTACTAGATGGCTAGTCGTTACTAGATGTCGTTACTAGATGCTAGTTGTATTTTAAAAAGTGCTACGGGTTATTTTTTTTTATATCTACTGCCGATTCTAGATGGCGATATTTGTATTTTAAAAAGTGGTAGGGTTGTTTTGTAGTTTAATTTCTTTCATATAATCCATTTTTCATTTCACAATAAGAAATAAAGACCCATAACACTCCATTAGAAAGAGAAACTTTATATCTTAGCTTTTTTCAGTATGCAATTCAATTATTTAATAAATAATAATTCATGTACAAAATAAAAAAAATAATTTCCAAATTATTTGTATCAATCGTCGTGTGCGAAAAAGGAGAAAAAAATGTATATATATCGGATATATATCCAAAAATCCGATTTTTTGATTTTTAGTTTAAAAATCGGAATTTTTCGAACTCTGGTAGATGGTTTGTATATTTTCACGTATCTCTCTCAATTTTATTTGCGATGTCCGATTTCTCCGGTCTCGTCTGACAGCTGCCCTCCGCCGCAAAACGTAACCTCACGATTCTCATGTTTCGACTAAAATTACATAAAATTAGTACTAATGCTGTATTCAAAGCTTGTAGAAAAGAGATTATTTCATATCTGCTAATTAATTTCTTCTCCCACAGCGTCCTGATGTAAAATTATGGAAAAATTGTCATTGTCACGTTGGACCATAGAAAAGAGAAATATTTTTGAATTCTATTTATATTCGACGTTTGACGGATAACCGTCATGTACTTCTTTCTCCCTCTGGCCCGGTTGTTTCAAGTTCGATCAAAGTAAGCGGTCGATAAAAGCATAGATTTTTACGAAAACGGATCGTCTGATTGGTGGAGAACGTAAAATTTCACGCTTACTTTGATCGAATTTGAAACAACCGGGCCTAATACTCTCCATTAAGTAGATTGGTAAATGATTAAAATCAATTTAAAATCACTAATATTGTAACATAAATTATATTCTGTTCTATTCTAAAAATAGCAATATTGGGATGTCAGATCTTTATCCCAACAATTAATAGACGAAAAGAAAAAGAAAATAAACGAGACGTAGGTATAGATACGTCAGTGGTGTGGTCAGAGGCCCGGTTGTTTCAAATTCGATCAAAGTAAGCGTAGAGTTTAAACTGAAATTTTACGTTCTCCACCAATCAGACGATCCGTTTTCGTAAAAATCTATGCTTTTATCGACCGCTTACTTTGATCGAACTTGAAACAACCGGGCCTTAGGCACAATTGTTAAGATTTGTCAATTTTACACTATTTTTCTTCAATCAATGACATCGGGCTTATGAAAAAACTTAATATCCTTAGTAGGTAGCTGTGTCAGATAGAAGGAAATTAGTAAACTTAATTTTCTGTACAAAATTATCAATTATAAAATTTACAGCCTTAATCTTCTTTCTAAAATATGTCTTAGAGTTCCATTTTCAACGCGTTCATAAGATGTATATTATATTACAATAATACGCAAACAAACAAACATATTCACTCATCACTGCCGAGACTATACAGACTGGGCAATGAGTGCAGCGGGTTTGTGTAAGTTTATTCCAAGACATGCGACAGCTTGACTACTTGAAAGAGAAACATGCAGTGGATTCTGAGACAGTGGTAGTTTTTATATTAAAATCTGCTTATGTTTTACTGTTTTACTCACAGGTTTATTGACTCTTAATTTATTATATAGGGAGTTCAAATACATAAATATAGGTACATTTTTGACATATGCACAGTTTTCACTGTCAATATTTCACCCGCCTCGCTAGTTTCCTACCGAAGTGATTTTGTACGCTGGGTTAAGACTAAAAAGTAAAAAATTATATTACATTAATAAATTATTTTTTTTCAAAAAACATGACTATATTTAAAAGTAAATACTAAAAGGAAGAAAAAAAATTCGCCCAAAAAATTTTTGTCTCACTCTCCAAACAAAAGCGTGGACGCTTCTCCTCCATCAACAACAGAATTCCGTAATATACAGGGTTTTTTGGAAAACATTAATAACCTCGCAGGAGTATATACCTGCCTTGATTATGAGTCGAAAATGTTCAAACTATCATGACCTAATATCAATAGTTAAGGAGATATGCGACATCAAAGTTTGCATTTTTTTTTTTCAATATTTTTGACTTATTTTTGTAAAACGTTGGACTATCATTACAGTAACTTATATCAAATATGAAAAAATCATTCCCTTTAATACAAGTCAAATAAAAACCTTCGAATTCCAATTGGAAAACATTCCAATTGGTTTTTTTTCAGGGTTTTTATCATTTTATTTAATTTGTATTGAAATTAATAAATTTTTCGTAATCGATATGAGTTACTGTAATGATAGTCCAACGTTTTACAAAAAATAAGTCAGAAATATTGAAAAAAAAATGCAAACTTTGATGTTGCATATCTCCTTAACTATTGTTATTAGGTCATAATAGCTTGAATATTTTCGACTCATAATCAAGGCAGGAATATAGCACTGCGAGGTTATTAATGTTTTCCAAATAACCCTGTATATCAATATCGCGAGAGCCCACTTTTTATTTAGAGTGACTCTAAAATGTTTTGGCCGTTTTCTGCAGTTGATTATTATTTTTCGATTTTCCATTATAAAGCGGGTAATGCAAGAAAGAGCATAAGTATAGAGAGGAATGTCGATCACATCGCGTCATCCGCTGCAGACATTTTGGACGATTGGATCAGGTCCTCAGCAGTCGGCGCGGCACTCCAGCCGGTCCAGGTTCTCCACCTCCACCTCCAGACTCGTCTGCAGGCCGTTGGTGTCCACGCAGTAGCAGTAGCCGCGCCGGCACTGCAGCGGCTGCCAGTTGCCGTTGCTGCAGCAGGCCGGCAGGAAGGGGGAGGACGCCTTCAGCAGCAGCTCGTGCGTGCGGGCGCAGTCTGCAAGCAGAAGAGGTCTGACAACTCGTGTTCCAGAGGAAAATTCAAAAAATTATACTTCATACTCAAGAAGTCGAATTAATTCAATCGTTTAGTCTGTTATGGCCGTGTGCGGCTCGCCGCGCGCCCGGCGGTGGCGGTTTCGCAAAATGATTTAATAAATTTACCTTAAATTTAGCAAAATCGAGAGTAAATACCAAATTCGTGTACTGGGGCCTCTTAAGATCAGTTAAGGGGGGGGTAAGGTTTTTAACTTTTTTTTTTGCATTGTATTTTTAATTTTTTAAATGAATGTATAACATCGCAAGTATATTGTGTCAAAATTTCAAGTCAATCGGAGCAAAATTGACGAAATTATGAACATTTGAGCGATACTCAAAATGATTTTCTATACCTGCTCGGGCAGCTGAGAGACGCGCTCTGAGGACTACCGGACATGCTATTGTATTGGAAGAGTTTTGTGTAGACAAGGACAAAAAGATGCTGATGATGAAAGCTCTTTGCTGTGTGAACATGGCATCGACGATTGTGTGTAAGTGTTGAGTTTTATTTTGAATTTTACAGTGTGCAAAACTTTAAAGCGTTTTCCCCACATCACACGTTTTCAAAGTCGGTGTCCATCATAACTTCAAAACTACTGCACTGATCCTTTTGAAATTTTGAACACTATTTCTGTACATAATTTACAAGGTAACGCTGGAGAGTTTTTTTCAAATTTGTTATTAATTTTTATTTTTTAATAACAAATTAGTCGATACTTTTCGCAAAAAATCGTGTTTTTCTCTTCAAAATGTTCCAAAAAATTGAAAAATTGAAATTTCAAAAAACCCTTCCAGCGTTACCTGGGAAAATCTATTATCTAACGAATGAACTTTGATTTTTTGATTTCAGATGATCTAGCACCAAGTTATGATGGACACCGCAATTCTCCTTTTTTCCGAGACACGTCCGAATAATTGCTGCCATTGCCGTATTTTTTAATATTTCGTCTTGAAAATTTTACACAATATTCTTCAAATGTCATACTTTAATGTACCATTGGTTTAAATAAAGAGATTTTAACTGTGTCGTCACAAAAAATTCACAAAAACATGCATTTTTTTGTATGAATTAACCTTACCCCCCCATTAAGATCTCTATACGATATCTGTATTTGTACTGTATTCACAACAGCGCAGAACATACCAAAGCATTTGTATTCTGTGGTACTTAAACATTTTAGGAATATTCCATTGATTGATACCAGCGAAAGTGGCGCCATCTCTTAGTATAACTGGACTGAATACTTGGGGTACTTAATACAATAGCAACCACCTTCCGTGTGTGGGTTTGTTTGTTGCTGGCGCCATCTCCGAGCAGTCTTCGAACAAGTATCTTATCTGCCAAACAAAGGCAGATAACTATGGAATTATTTGGAGAATAAATTTGTTGGCGTTACAGGGTTAGTTTTTTTTAATACTCACTGCAGTTCATTGTTTTGTACGTGGGGCTAGAGGGGTCTGCTTGGAAATTCTCTATCTGCTTTCCTCGAGGGTTCACGCAGTACTTCCTGGGAACAGATCATTTGTTTATTTGTAGGTGGGCAGTTTGTGGGCTGATATACCCCAGGTATTCTACAATGCCATTTAAATATATAATCGGCCCGATTCTGAAAATAACAATGTCTGGATCTTTAAGATCTTTATCCCAACACTTAATAGACGATAATAAAAATTAAAAATGTCCAGAGCGAATTTTGTAATTCTACAGCTCAAATACACTGTATTAAAAGATGATATAAGAAAGATTGTTTCTTACAAACGTATTAATTTCTTCATACACAATGTCCAAATGAAATATCACGGCTAAACGAAATGTCACAACCGCGATCGGCGTTACCGCGTATTCAAATCTTCCCATCTTGACATTTTTTGACAGATATGTCTGGATCTTTAAGATCTTTATCCCAACAGTTAATAGACGATAATAAAACTTAAAAATAAACGAGACATAGCTTTACGTCGGTGTTTGTTTCTGTAAGTTTCTACATGAGATAGATATAGAGGGAGGGAGAAAGATGTAAATTGTTATCTGTCAAATGTCAAGATGGGAAGATCTGAATACGCGGTAACGCGGTCATGACAAGACATGATATTTCATCTGGACGCTGTGGATGAAGAAATTTATACGATTGTAAGAAACAATCTTTCTTATATCATCTTTTAATACAATGTATTTGAGCCGTAGAATTACAAAATCCGCTCTGGACATTTTTAATTTTTATTATCGTCTATTAAGTGTTGGGATAAAGATCTTAAAGATCCAGACATTGTTATTTTCAGAATACGGATGAATATCAATTGAACAGTACTAGCAAAAATTTAACAATACAATAGGCACGATGGCAGATGTTGAAATAACTTTCTATAATGTAGGTTAAAGATCTTTTAAGTTTACAATTGAGTTAGTGTGGTTACAGTGCGTTATACCAGTTATACGGGCGTTGCTTCGTTGTGGTAAGTTTACGGATACGGATATTACGCACTGTACCCACACTAACTCATTTGCAAGTTTACATGAAAAGACCTATAGACGTCTACTATTACCGAAAACAATATTATTTCAATAATAAACTAAGTTTTTACGCAAATAATTGCATTTTCATCTACCTATTTTTCATTTCTCGCAAAAACGCCTACAGGCGTCATGGCGTCCACGTGACGTCAAGCCTAAGTAAACATTGCATTGTGTCTGTGACAACAGTTCAAGAGACACGGTGACCGCACTTACGCGTGACGTCATTCACTCTGGTCGGTGTTTCAGTTTAAATGGCCATTTGCGCAATTTTATACTTCTGTTTTATTGAAAATCTTATTATTCTCACTGTGTATATTAAAACTGGATCATTTTTTAGAATCCTTTCAAAAGATTTGCTTCTCTTAAGTCACTTTTCTTTAATACTGTCACCGTGTCTATTATATATTTTAAAAAAACAAAAGAAAATAAAATGGAGATTGCTACAACAGAAAAAATAGAAAAGAAAATCAATATGTATCAATTAATCAATATATCTATATATAAAAAGAAACCCGTGTTTCCCTACCCGCCAAGTTTTCTCCACAACCAGCCACAACCACCCACCGGTGGTTATGGTGGTGAATAATCCTTGGTGTCACATCGAAAATATGCGAGTTTGGTAGGGGTGGCTGTGCGTGGGTGGGAGTGGGTGACGAAAATGTGCTTTCTAGCACATTGTTTTGTTAAACGCTTCAGATTGTTTCAAAATAGGCGCGCCGACTGTGTCGGTGAGTCTAGAAGGTTCCGGAAAAACCTGCTCTAGAAAGTTCTGGAAGGAGAAGTTTCTAGAACAGTGTTTCCCAAACTATGGGTCGCGACCCACTGGTGAGTCGCGAGCGGATATTCGGTGGGTCGCAGTCACAACACCGCGCAATACGTCTCGTCCGGGTCGTGTCGTGTTTATTATAGAAAAGCAGTGTCTCGTTTAGTGCACTCATTTAACAGAGTTGAAAAATGTGACGAATGTGCGGACGCTTGGATGAGGGAGAGGCAAGCGTGCGAGCGAGACGAGTGAATGGCGCCCGTGCTGTTGCGCCGCACCGGGCAGAACGAGATTCACCGGGGTCCGAATCAGTTGTACATATGGTATTATAAAGTAGTGTCTCCAATAAATGTTGTTACCTACGTAACGCGTATTACTAGAAGAACCCGATTATTCCCAAGTGCGTAGGCCGAGTTATATTGCCTACGCACGCAAGAACATCACATAACTTTATAGCCTACTTTTAAGAAGAGACAGGATAAACTGGATTAAAAATCCATTTCAAGACAACATACCGACTGAAATGTCAATAAAAGCAAGTGAAGAGCTTATTGTTTGATCAGAAGATACGTCGCTGAAAAATACTTTTTATCGCAAGCAATTAGCAAAATTCTGGCTTTCAGTTGCTGACACTTATCCCTGCTTGTCTGACGAAACGATGAAAGTCCTCCTCCCCTTCACTACCTCATGTGAAGTGAAATTTTCTGCCATGGTTTATATTAAGACTAAACACGGAAATACATTGAACGTATCAAATTAACTGCGATTAAAAGTGACTAAAATTGAGGTCGACGCGATAATATTTGGACGTTTTTCTTTTATTCTTAATCGAACAGTCTTTCGTATGGTTACAACATGAAATGGGAAGACGTGAGGCAGGAGGTGGGTCCCGAATATTTAATTTTTTTTTTGGTGGGTCGCGGTCCTGTCAACTTCGGGAACCACTGTTCTAGAAAATTCCCGAAAGTTCTGTAAGGTTCTAAACTGAGTGTCGGAATGTGTCGGTGTGTCTATTGCTTGCCCAACGTAACTTGGCGTGCGGCGAATTTTGAACTAAAACCCGCCCCGCCCGCACCCGGCGGTAACCCCTCGCCCTGTCATTCAGTTCATTCTCGTCTTTGAGCGCGAGCTGTGTCATCTTGATTACCAATATACACTGAATTATTATGTCCAAAACATCCTAAACAGTCTGGGATGGTGCAAAAACAATTGCCAATGAAGTATTAAAGTTTTGCGAAGCTGAAAAAGCGAATAATGGACCGATATTACCGTGCGATAGTTTGACAGATAGAACGGCCGCCATTACTGCATGGTTTCTTTAGTGCTGCCCGACCAAATTTCTGTATTTAATACGACACCGGTCACCGGACATTGTGTGCATTATGTGTAATAAATTTACACCCTGACAGCTTCTGTTACGCGACGCCCTCCCTCGCACGCCTAGTTATAGTGGTACGTCTATAGAAGGTTCCTGTACATTCGAATTTCTTGAAAGTTCTGGAAGGGGAATGTTCTAGAAGGTTCGCGAAAGTTCTATGACGATCCAAACAGTGTTAGGATCGTCAAAGAACTTTCGCGAAGCTAGTAGTATATATAAATACATGTGCCTCACGTCTTATCCTTAATCATGACGCTGCCGTAGTTGCCATCAGGCTGGCAAGAGGGGATCGGGCTGCCCAGGTAGCTGTAGCCCTGCTCCTCCGCCTCCTTGATCTCCTTCAGCATCTCCAGCTTGCCCTCCTCGCACTCGCGCAGGTAAGAGGTGTTGCTGTGGTACATCGTCTTGTCAACTGGAATTTTCGGAAGGGTTGAACAATAAGGTTGAACAGGTAGATGAGTTTGTGTACTTGGGAAGTATGTTCGATAGAAGAGGGAATGTCGAGAAAGATATCGAAAGGAGAGTGACTGCGGGGAACAGGGTGAACGGTGCTTTGAACGCGAATGGAATTCTGGTACCAAAACTGAAGTATGGAAGCGAAGCCTCCTGGAGCCTCCTGGAGCTGGCAGAAGAGGAGCTAAAGTAGATTGAATGCAGTGGAGATGAGATCCCTCAGACGTATGTGTGGCAAATCAATTTATGATAGAGTAAAGAATGCATATATTTGGAATGAATGTAAAGCTGATCTTAGCATAATTAATAGAATTAAAAAAGGGTCGCTCAGATGGTTTGGGCGTGTTGAGCGAATGAATGAGGAAAGAATGGTAATAAAGATATATAATGCAAGTGTCGATGGCGCCAGAAAGAGAGGGCGACCGCGGAAGACGTGGCATGACCAGATCAACCAGATACTGGAAGATGGTCCCGTTAGAAGCCTCAACAGCCGGCGAGCTTGTATGCGAAGATGAATGAATGTGGATGAGGCGAGAGTTGTATGTCAGGACAGAAGAGTGTGGCACTCTATCCTCTTTCTACCCCCACGGGGAAACAGCGTGAAGGTAAGTAAGTTGAACAATAATCGCTAAGAAATTGCAGTCTCTGGTTTCTCAATATACAGACTTCAATAATTACTTATATTTCAATAATTACTAATATTTCAATATTACTTATTTGTTAATTATGAAAACAAGTAACGAAATTTACTGTCAGAAATGTACGCACATGTTTATCGAATAAAACCATGAAATCAATAACACTAAAGATATTTTATTTCAATATTTTCGTTCTAAATATATCAAAGAATATAAAAATACTTAATTTTAACACTTTTTTATTTAATACTAACACTTTTTTTAACAGATAAAATAACACAATTAATGCGCGGTTCGAAGACGACATTTGGAATGATTTTTTGTCCGGTTTGCGCGGCAAATGAGGTTACTTGACAAATAGAACTCGTTCATTCATTCAAAAACTTGAGATATAACCAATGATGAGCTTTAAAAACCCATAAACGCAGGTAAAATAGGCCGAAATCGCATACGTGTCTAGAGAGCGCAGATCTGCGCTCTGGCACCCGACCGGTTAAATAACGATGTGGTTCTTTTGTAATGGCTTTTTAGTACCGACTTGCGGCCTTAGAGACCGCTAAGTTTGATTAGCACTTATTTAAAATACCCTTATGAACTAAGCATCATTATACAATAATATTGTTACGTGGCGTGGCTCGCTCGAAAAATGAAATGGCACAACTCGTAAAATAAATCTTTTATTATCGCTTGTACATTATCTCTCACATTTTACAATCGCTCGCAACGCAATACTACTGCTATTTTTTATTCAAACACAAAAGAACAGCTCTCTTTTGTTTTTCTACTCAGGTAAGAACCCTTCCATTTCTTCGCTATTTATTTAATCATGTTAGTTCTTATTTCAACCACTGGGCATACCGGCCCGCCGTTCTGCGCATGTGACACTTTTCTATGGAACTGTCAAATGTCAACGAACAGCTCGTTACAATATTATAATAAATCTTCTTATTTAATAATGGAGCACTCTTTAGATCGGTATTTTTATGAGAAAATCACATGAGACAGAAGATCACATTAGTAAACTAAAACCACACAGTCAAGGAACAAAAATATTTTTTTCCTGACTAATGAACAATCAACTAAAAAAATATAATAAAGCCATGTCACTAGGGGACAAATCGCGAAACATTCCGCTCGGCATGTCGCATCAACATCTACGCTCATGTTTCGGGGACAATGACGCGGTCATTTGACGTGTACACACCGGGACTCGCATATCTTGTCGCGGAAATGTCATCCGGTGAGGTTATGTTGACAGCCGCGGTATCTCATTTGGCGAAAACGGGGTTCCGCGCAATTCGAAATGTTTTTTTGGGTCGCAATTTCAAATTAACGAGGTTTTACTGTAGTAAATTGAATATTATTAAAAACAAGGTCCTTTTTGCAAATAATTATTGTTTCCCGGACGTCGCGGAAATATATCGCCCTATGAGGTTATGATGACAGCCGCGTATCTGTTTATGTTAATGAGTTTATCGAAAAGTAAGAGGAGAAAAAAGAGGAGAATGCGAAATTATTTACTGCAAAGAGAAAGAAGGACGAACATTCTATGCGATCTTCGATCGATACAGCTCGATGAGTTCAAGAACAATTTCGTTTCCCCACACTGTCATCTTGACAGATACAGCGCATGCGTATTCACTTGTAAACATACCACGTGGTACTGACGCTCCGCGGAATGTTGCAGTGAGTACGCTCGGGTAGCGTGCGCATGGCAACGTTGCCACGGCACGTAGAAATGCCGCGCTATGTTGTGCGCGACGTGGCGGAACAGTGCACGACGTTGCAACGTCACGTAGACTCTATGCCGCGCGTGCTGTTGAGGGACAATTTGTCCCCTAGTGAATACATGGCTTAATACTAACCGTGCACTTGTGAAAAATCACGGGACATAATAATTGCAGTATTTTGAAACTGAAAATTGACTATTTGCTTAGCTAAACCTAAAGGTAAATAAATATATTATAAAATATAAAAATTTCATGAACGTGTAATTTCGTCCTTTGTGTGTTGCTTGAGCTGCTCACTGATTGCGTGTTACACTCTAATTATCTTATATTTTAATTCCAGCAAGTGACAAATTTACCGACCGACAGACGGACAATGAAATTATTATATTTAAAAAATAATACTCCACATTAAAAGTATGGGGGTGTGATTACCAGCTGCGAAATCTATGTATACTTTTTCATGAGAAGGACTACAGATGTCCCTAGTATAATCCCTTCAAATTTGTTTCAATTTGGAACATTACAACTTTCAAAAATTTGGTAATGTGTGGGTGTGGATGTTCTTATGATGGAATTGTTGAATGTTGCATTGTGTACAGTGATCACTTAAGCCAGCTTATACAGGTTGTAATGAGTTACTATAAAGACACCCTGTTAAAAAACAATACACTTACTTGCAGGAGCTCGGTATATGAGGGGGATAAAAGCAAAGGCAGCAATATCCCACTGGGGTGTTATTGAGATAAGTACAAAAAACCTGTCACTCCTCAAAGAAATTTCTCTGGTTTAAATGAAACCTACATTGTACGTGTATAAATAAAGATATTTAAACGGAGTGCAAAAATTTTATTATAAAAACTTTTAAATTACTAGATTATGGAATGCTATATGTTTAAATGAAATCACGCCCACACAACATTATGCATGGAAATAAATAATTAAGATAAATAAATATTTAACTTCTAATTACAGATATTGCTGTGTTTGCTACCAAATAGTGGACATTGCTGCTTTTGTTATTAACATAATTGGATATTGTTGTCTTTGCTATGACGTTTCAGTCGACATCAACTCTCACTTCAATATAAAACAGCCATTTTATCACGTGACACATTTTTGAGGGTTGATCGGTTGAAGTGGACATTGCTGCCTTTGCGTTTAATAGTGATTTGGAAACATGATTTTGGAAGAGATAGAGCTGTATTTCTTCTACAATCAAGAATTCGGTACAATTTAAATTAAATAACCTCCGTGACTGTATTTTTTTTAATTCCCACCTTTGCTTTCTTACGATAATTATAAGATAATTTTTCATAATGTGTTGTTGATGCTTGCATTTAATATCCTTTAACGACTTCTTAAGACTCGGAAGTCCTAATCGCAGCCCCAATACAGCACCGTGCATCCCTCGACATCGCCTTGGATTTTTTAGTACACTGTTACCTTTGTTTTTACACCCCTCAGATGATAATTTCTCATAATTTAATGCATTGTATTTCATATTCTTTAAAGATTTTTTATAAGACTCAAAGGTCATGACTTCAGCCCCAATACTGCAAGATCCGCCTTTTGTATCACCATAGATTTTTTGGCTACTGATGCCTTTGCTTTTATATGACTCGTATACAATGATAACTAGTACTCACAGCACGGTAAGGCGGCGAGGGACTGTGTCTGCATGTCCACCACTTGGGTGGAGGACAGGACGCCGGTGTCGGGATTCACGCAGAAGCACCTGTTCCCAGCGCACTGCAACGGGTCGTAGGAGCCGTCCTCCGAGCAGCGGAGGGACGCGGCCGCCTGCCCTAGCAGCTGCGCCGTCACGTGGGCCATGCGAGAGCAACCTGCAATGACACACGCATCTGTTTAACCCTTCCAAAGCCCTACAGAAACACAAGTCTCACAAAATGCAGAACGGATGTAATGAATAGGCAACTTTAAAACGAACTGAGCGATCGTGTCTTTAATGAAGGTATTCTTTCCAACCCCGGGAAAAAGAATCTGATCAATCTACGCGATTATCAAATCTCTTCCCGGTTTGACCAGCTGGAATCCACCGATTCTTTTTACCGTTCGAGACGAGGAATGAAAACACGAAATGACTATAATTCAGGAGACAAAAGTAGAATTCTTCGAATATCTATCAAAAAGAAACAAGATTATAAAATTACAGACACGCGGTCACGTTGAAAAAATGTTTCGAAAGAGAGCTATTTTTCTGAAAATATTCCTTTTTATATATTATATATACCCTGCGATATTTATTTTTTCCAAACAAACAAAAAGTTACAATTTAGCATGTTCCAAATATTTCTTCATTAAATTTTTTTCAATATTAAATAATAAAGAAAACACATCATTTTTATTAATTCATAAACAAATATATACAAATATGAAACAGTTTCATTTTTAAGACATTTTAACTATATAATACATTGCCAAATCATTGGATAAATATTTTGGAGGAAACAGACGGCATTAAAAGCATGTATGTACGTAACGTCGCTTCTATATAAGGTACTCTGGAGCAATCTGTCATACAATTTCTAAAAAAAGAAAAAAGTTACCGCAAAGCATGTTGGCTCCGGCATTTTTCTCATTGATCACCTCGCCGTATATCCTCTCTCCGTCCTTTGCCGTACAGTAGCACCTAAAATGTAATGTTAGAATATTTTTAAATGTATGTTCTGAGAACACAGTTACTGGATTTTGTCCTATTAAACAGATCCATACACGTTCCCCATATAAATAGCTTCGTCTCTATGAGACTTCCTTAATTTAATTAATAATTTATCTTAATTTAAGTTCAAGTATTAGTGTGTTTAGATGCAATTATCGGAGACAAACCTACAGAACAAGTGATGCAATTTAAATATCCGGGATCATGGTGATCCGTACGAAGGATTCTATCTCTATAAAGGACATAACATGGAGGAATAAGCCCTTGCTCACAGATAGCAAGGTCAAGGTCATTATGACATACTGTAGAGAATCTAGGGCCGACACAGTTAAGACCAAAAGCCTTCTGACGTCTGAATTGAGACTACTGTGCACTATAGCAAGGAGAACTCTCAATGACAGAGTCGGAAGCTCTGAAATAAGAGAGAAGCAGGAAGAAATAGCGGTGCTGAAGAGACTAAGTGGATAGGATGGATAGTACAAGAATTTCCTATGTGGTTGCCCACAATATACTAAAGACAGCTGATACCTATTCCAATCCACACACCGAGAAGACGGCCTCCACTCAAGAGCAAAGCAATAATCTAGAACAACAGCAAGACTTTTGATTTCTTCTGTCAACTGTATAATATTGTTTTACATATCTATCAGTTAAACAATCGGCTATTGCGGGCGGCAGTGTACATGATACACAAACATTTTTTTACCCATTTTCAAGACAAAATATAAATTTTTACATTGTCACGAGACGGTAGAATCAGAAAGAAATCCGTAATCGTTGATTTTACAGCACTCTACAGCTTTTACTAAAATTGGAAAATACTAGACAATATTTTATACGGTTTATACGATAATTGTATTGATAATTATCATTCTCAATAGTCAATGATAAAATAGTGGATTCATGGCTAAATATTTTAATTTTTTACATTTTTTGTTCTACTCACACATTTGTTACAACAGTTTGAATTTCAGCTGTTTTAACTTTAAAAAAAACACAAGGCGCTGGTTATATCCGCCATGCACCTCAGTCTAACCGCATTCAGAATATCCAGGACGCCGTAAGAGGGTGATACTCAGCGTTCGTTGAACTGGTGAAACAATAATGATACTTAGGAATCTTTACTCACGTCTGTCCAGGGATGCAGACGTTGACTCCATAGTTGCCCTCCTCGTCGCATTCCATCCGCTGCTCCATCGCCCCCAGGGTACCGTTCTCCCTCTTCTCGTCATACTCGTCCTGCGCGCGGTGGCAGGGCGTGTCCACTGCAATCAGAACGGACATTATTGGCAATACGCTATGCCGCAATGCATGTGCGTGCGTCAGTGCGTCACAATGCCATGGCTGCCAATAAAGGGCCATTCACTGTCCATGCAGAGAAAAATTTAATCATTACATCTAAATTAAAAATTATGTAGTTGGAGGGTTTTGGATGGTGTGAAGTGTGTCAGTCCAGCTGGTTGTTGATATCGAGTAACCACTCCTTCTCCTTCTTTATTTGATTAAAACAATAACAATTTATAAAGAATGATACATGAATAAAAATATTCTAATGCTACGTATTACGATGGGCAGAGCCATCGGCAGCTCTCGAGACTAAAACTGTGTTGTCCAGGGACGTCCCGGTTTATATATCCTCTTCGTGTTAATGTAGGTCAGCCAATGCCTTGTACGTGTGAGTCTGCTGGCTGTGCATTTTCGGCTCCGTGTAAAACTCCAGGTTACGTGTATGTGTGTGTGTCCTCTGCAGGGCGCGTGTTATTTTCGCTGACCTGCCAGTCACAGGTGTGGTGCGATGTCTGGGGTCAGCGCCTTTCCATCTTTTTCGGCGCGTGTGTCGTAACCTGTATTGGTGGCTGTAGGTGTGTGTAGGGTGAAATCCCACAAGTATATACAAATGACAATAATAGTGGTGATGGATAAAACGAATCAGCCTAAAAGCTATAAATATATAAGAGAGGGCCATAATTTTTTGCACTGAGGCATTTGAGGTCCTGAGGGATTTTGTCCTGGCTGCAATACTAACGATTTTAAGGAAAGTTTCCGAGAATTTGGATGCATCAAGATAAAGCATGCCGTACATCCAATGTGACTTAATCCGGCGTGAAGAAAATGTTTCCTTACAATCTGACATCGTGTGGGAGACATCCCATGCCTCCACACAACCCACATTTGACACTTTTTGATTTTTTATTGGATTATCCTTGCGCAATCCACAGATTGCCGATTCAAGAATTAGCTAACTGGACTTGTTCTCACGACCCAATGTTCAAAGATGTATAAAACATAGGGATTGCTTAGAAACGAGATATGGCTACTACAAGACTTAAGAAAACAAATAGGCATGGATACGAAAAAATATCACTCGATTAAATAGATGGAACAACATCACTCTCTATGGAAGCTGCATCATCAGATGTATGCATTTGTTACACGTATCTTCTGCGCGCGTAGTATAAAAACCGTTTTAGATGGAGCTGTTCATACCGACACTGCAAAACTAGAATGTACAAAGGTATAAAATCACACAAGGGGGAAAATCTCAACGCTATGCTATGGCTGGATAGGAATGTGCTCTTGGCACTACTCGCGCAGGTGCGACTGGTGCTGCTCATGGGGTACTCACTCCTCTGACAGGTGCTGTAGTCTTCTCCCTCGAGGACCTTGCAGGTGAGGCCGGGTCCGCAGGCGCTGCCCGAGGGCGGCGCGCCCAGACTGCCCTGGGTGCACTCTTCGTCCTCCACTGCAAGAAAAACCAAGGCGTTAGGCAAAGCAGTAAATCTGTTTCACAAGTATATCACATTTCATATTCAATTCAATTCAATTCAATTTAATTTTGTATATAACATTTACACAATCAAATCGTAAATGTCATAAATGATGAATTATCGTATATAAATGACATATATAAAATTATACATATTAGGAGAATCTTATATTATTCATAATAGAAGAATTCAGCATAGCAGTAGCTCTTCCAACAGGCATAACCATCGTCAGGTTGTTCCTGTAAGTACATTGGAATGTGAAACAATCAATGCCGAGGATGTATAAGATGATTATCAGGAACATATACAACCAATACTCCGCACAATTTCAGGATCATCGATTAAAAATGCTTAATCAAATACACATTCGTTCTAGTCTGTAAACTATTGTACCAAACATTCCTGGATAAACTCGGCTGGGCAGAGCCAAGGATAATGCCCGTACACTCTCATGTAAAGATATCTTAGAAACTCATTTCGTACTTTTTGTACCGTAAGAGAGTACTTACGCTAACGTGACCCCAAAATTTATAGTCTACTTCGCACGTTATATGTTATGTAATACATGCAGTTTATCTAATTTATTGCTTGTATTGTCATATGTGTTTTCCTAAGTATATATGTCTCTTGTATCAGGTGTCGTATTTGTTCTACTTTATGTTTTGTTTTATATCTATTTTGAACACTCTTGTTGGTCACTCTATGGACTTTGTGCGTTTATATTTTGTATTTCAACTGTACATTTTCATGTATTATTTAACTTGTAATTTCCATTCAATGGATAATAAAGTATGTTCCCTTTGTTATTTATCCCTGCGCCTCGGAGACAGTGAAGCGTTTTTGTGTAGATGCCTCCCCTTCAGGATTAAAAAATGCCGATCATAGGTGGCGAAAATATAGTGCCGATGTGAGAGCATAGAACGGCACTGGGTATGTGGTCGGTCCCGCTTCGCTATCCAAGCTACTGCGGCGTAGCGAGAAGACTACTTTAGTATTAAAACAGTGCCACACTGAGTGGCGAAAGTGTAGGACCTATATGTATTATTTTATTTTATTTTCATTTATTGGTTTTCTTACAGCCATATAATTAATCAATCTTGAAAAAAAACAATAATTGATGTACAGAGTTTTGGGCCAATTACAAGAAAACACATATATACAATCGATAAAAAATAAGAAAAAACATGTCCAATAGTGAGTTTGTGTTAGTGTGTGTATTTGTGTGTTTATTTATTTATTTATTTTGTTTTGGGAAAAGTTAACAGCAAAACAATCTTAAAAATTTTCCACTGAATTTAAAAATTTAATTTAACATACATTAATAGCGAAGGGAGGGGAATGTGGGACGGGAGTAGAAGGGAAGATATAATGTACAAATTAGTTTGGGTGCGGTAGTGTAGATATTGTTTGTTTTATGTTTCTTATTGTTGCGTTGAAAATGTCAATGTGGTGATAGTTTGTGTTAAATGAATTTGTGGTATGATATGATAAATAAAATGATCTGTACATAAAGGAGTTTTGTTTTGAGTTGGTCTTACAAAAGGGGAGATGAAAAGTAGGTGAATGTCTGTTATTGCGAGTTGGGATGTGGTAAGATATTCGTTGAAGAAGTTCCGGACTATCAACTAGATTGTGTGTTATTTTGAATAGCATCACCGCGTCAGCTATGTTTCTTCGACGAGTTAGGGTCTGCAGGTTAAAAAACTTCGCAGAGTCTTCATTGCTTATATGAGATCTAAATGAACTCTATAGAAATTCTTGCCCATAGAATGGTCCTGGGTCTGGGTGGCGGGTTTCATTTCACCGTCAGAGCTATCACAGCAGCTTGACGGTACTATATTTAAAATAAAATAAAAAAGAGAGACGGCAGATCGGTGTCTTTGGGGTGGAGATATTTAAAATTAAAATAAATAGAGAATGGCATGAATTCCTGTATACAGCAATTTAAAACACTTCAATAAACAACTGAAAAGACTTGTGTTGGGAAGGAGATTGACTGTTTAAAAACCCACATTTTTATCTATAACCAAAAGTTGGTAAAAGTGTTAAATTCTACAGTACAGTTCTTCTGTGTTACTGTTATTAAGTTAAGTGTGTGTGTCTTCTTATACCAGCATTTATTGCATGGGGACTTGCCACCTAATGACTACTCTGTTTTTATTTGTGTCTAAGATATATTAATATAAATAAAAATATATAAATAAAAAAGTGTCGCGTATGTTGCGATACCTGTACTCTAGGCCGTGTACCCGCCGGCAGACCTATCGATCGCAGTTCTGTTTACGTAAATGTTACGTAGATGTCTTGCTAGAAAGATTCCTTTCTTAGTCTTCACCGGACTTTTAGTTAGGTACTATACTTTATTACTATACATTCTACATTTTCACTTGCTCCCGGATTGCTCCGGGAGAGATTTGCATCTCTGGTTGAAAATTAAACAACAATCAATTAATACTTTTTCATTACATGAGCTTCAAACCTTCCCTAAAGTGTTTGAAAGCATGTCTGTATGTATGGCTAAGCTAGTAAAACATGCAGTGTAAATATGGTAATTAAAGGTCATTCAGTTAGGTTTATCGAATATTCTTCTTCTTATTCTTCCCCAACCTTCATCTCTCCACTGCTGGATATAGGCCTCTTCAATACTTTCTTGTTATTTGCTAGTTGTAGCCATTTGTACCCCCCATAGCGGCTTTATCGTTGGCCCATCTCTTTTGAGGTCTTCCGACGCCTCTTTTATTTTCCCAATAATAAATAATAATAAAAATGAATTATTTCTATAGCGCCATTTTCGTAAAAAAATCACCTCAAGGGCGCTTTACACTAAAATTGTTTAGTCCTACACTAGTAATTAATTTAATGGAAAGGATTTTACAAAAAGGTGGTTTTAAGTCTTTTTTTAAACACTGTTTCTGATGCACTGTTCCGTATTACGGAGGGAAGAGAGTTCCACGCCTTTAGACCTGCCACCGCAAATGCCCGTTCACTTAACTTAGTCTTCTGGTAGCGGATGGTCGGTTCTACAACCCTTCCTGCAGCTAAAGTAGTGGCTGACCTCAGAGTTCGGCGTCTACTATTTAAGTCATCTGGGATGCAAAGCTCTTGAAGATACAGAGGCGCCATATTACGTGTCGCCTTGTACATCAACCAACACAACTTAAACTCCCGTTTCAGAACTCTGAGAGTTCATCTTTTAACATCTTGTCTTGCAACATGCCCTGCGCATTGCCGTTTTAGCTTATTTTAGCATTAAAGCGGTGAAATGGGTTACACGAATATTGCCTGCGAACGGTGCAACGATCGCAGATGAAGTGGATAGCGCGGCCGCGCGGTGCGCTTCTTGCTTCTGATTGGCTTGATTCCACTTTCGATTAGAATGAAACAAGAGAAACCTGCTAAATACAGTCAAGAGTACTCACGCAGGTAGACCAGGCAATAGTCGCAGCAGTTGCACAGCGTCTGGGAGAGCATCCACTTGCCGGAGTGAGTGGCGTTCTGCGCCTCGCAGTTCTCTGGGGTGGGCGGGCACTCTTGGCTCTGAAATCATTTTTTATTTATTTTATTTATTGAAATTAACGGACATAGTCCAATAAAATATATTACATAACATGAACAACATAAAATACAAGAGAATAAAAGTTATAGCAATTTAAAAGAAAAGCAAGGTCAAATGAAAAGTACTAACAAGATGGAGACAAGATCTAGACAATCTAATCAGAGATTGTTTGAATCTGGACAGACTTACACCAAAGAAGTCCAGATCCTGTCTTGAGTTTATAAGACAACATAACCGTGACATGGGAGCATGGAATCTACAATTGGTTGATGATGGCTAAGGAACAACACTTCATTATTTCTGAGTCTACGGGAAGGGATATTGAATTTTATTTGGCCCAGTAACAAAGGCACATCAATGTGGTCATTTAATATTTTATATATGGTGTTGAAGTCAATGTTTTCTCTACGTTTTTGGAGGTTATAAATTTTTAACATTGACTCAATTTCACTGTAGGAGTAGTCTCTTCTATCCAAGCCCAACATCCATGCGACTTTTCTTAAGAAACGATGTTGCACAGATTCGATGTGACTTATTTAGTTTATATAGAAGGGAGACCAAATCACAGAGGCATATTCTAAGATAGGACGGACAAGTGAACAGTAAATCATCCATTGAACTTCATCAGAACAGATTCAAAAGAGGTACAGTACGCGCAGAACTGGAAAATATCTTCTTTTTTTAATAGAAATGCGAACACGGTATACGTGTCACATCAATATTCTTACTATTTTCAAACTAAGCCTAACTAGGACTAACTTGCTGGTTTGGAGTGAGGTTCGATCTCGCGACCTTTGTATCATGAGACGAGTGTTCTAACCACAAGACGAACAAGCTATTTAAGACTTATCAAGAGCTACTCAAATCTTACACTATCTGTTCGTACCAGGCGTTGCTTGGATGAAGTGTTTAGCTAAAAATTTGTGGGGGGACACAAAGGTTCCATTTTTTTTTACAAAATCTAATAAAATCAATGTTTCCGTTTAATCTAGGCTGGGATGGATGGGATGTCCAACAGGGAGTTGTGGCCTATGTATTCCGCCGGGACCACTGCCACTGCTGAATATATGGTGCAGAGTTTTGCATGAACAGCTATTTTTACTCCCTTAACTCGTGGCGTCTGCTTGCTTGCCGTCAACAAAAGCTTTGGATCGATTTTTGACCCTTTTCCCGTGATCCAATCGAGCTGAAACTTGGCAAGTAGACTCGTGGCGACGTGGCGAAGAAGATCTATCAAATTTTAGTTAAAAAAATTAATTTAATAATTATAGTATAATTTCGGATTTTTAGAAATTTTATTGGTTTTTTCAAATTGGAATCATTAGAAAAGTTTGATTACGGCAGCCCGATAACGTCACGGAATATTTTCTAAATTTGAATTACTCCGTCGGTATAATAGGTACATCACTACGAATTTCGAAAATTTACAAAACAATTGGTTCACAGATGACAGCAAAATTGGGTTTTTTGGGAAAAAATCAAATAATAATTTATTTCTTTTAGATATCTGCTTAGTTTTTAAGAATTCTACATTACTCAAATCTGATTCTGAGTAAATCATTTGACGCTGAATATTCATAAGGTACGTATTGATAATTGAATCTTGACATCTCAAAACATCTGTCATTTTAGAAATATATTAAATTCCTGTAAGTTTAGTGTTATGTTATATGTTTTAATTTGTCTTTAATTATCGTTATATTTTACAAAGAAAGGGAGTACCTATAGTGAAAACTTGGTTTTTATGGGTTACTTTTTTACTCCCTTTCTTTTAACTCGTAGCGTCTGCTTATCTGCCGAAAAAACGATTTTTAACCCTTTTCCCGTGATCCAATCGAGCTGAAACTATGCAGGCAGACTCGTGGCGACGATAAAAATGACCTAACAAATTTCCATTTAAAAAAATTTAATTATAGTATAATTTTGGATTTTTCGAAATATTAACGGTTTCAACTAGTCATGGGTTCGATCAGACGGTTTCGCCGTTTTAATAAGTTTTAAGGATAATAATATACATGGAATAGATTTTCCACATGAACTTAAAGCAAGAGGAATATGTTGATAGAATATCAAATTGAAAACAATACAAATGAGAAAGGGATTATAATAAAAACTTGGTATTTATGGGTTAGTTTTTTTCTAATTACATTCAAATCTCCGCACACAACTTTGGAAGTCAGTCATCTAGTCACATGTCGTGTTTAAAACGGCGTACATCACGAGGATAACGTTGTCTCCTTCTTTATTGACGGGCCGTATAGTTCAGTTTGTTCAGAACAATTAAACCACGTTTCTGTTAAGGCGATTACATTGTTTTGTCCTTATAATAAAATCTCCTCCGCGCGCTGCGCACACACGGCTCTGGAGTTCAAACAGCCTAGATAAGATATGAAACTGTATCAATTTTGTTTAAACAAACTCGACATACCACGCTTGGGCCGATGTAAAGGGTGCTAGAGCATGACCAACGTGAATTGGCGTGCGGCGACTTTGGAACTATAACCCGCCCCGCCCGCACCAGGCGGTAACCCCTCGCCCTGTCATTCAGTTAATCTCGTATTTGCGCGTGAGCTGTGACATCTTGATTTCCATTTTCCTTCCTGGATTTCAATCCGTGGGATTGGTTTACAGGATTGCACATCTCCTCCATTCAGCTCGGTCTCCGGCTCCTCTTCAGCTCTGTGTAGGAGGCACAATTCATATCTTGGCACACTTGCTCAAGATATTCACAGCGAGGGCGCCCTTTCCCTCAACCATTCCCTCGAGTATAGTTTTGAGCAGATTTTCACGGCCTAAAATATTCCCCATCCATTTTGCACGCCTTTTCGAGATGGTATTCATCACGTGCCTGGTTTCATCGATCCTGCTGAGGACCTCTTCATTCGTAATGTGGTCTCTCCAGGAAATTCCTAAGGCACGTCTGTAGGTCCACATCTCGAAGACTCCACACGTAAGTTTTTATTAATTGCTTGTTTTAGGTTTATATTATTGGATTCGAAAATCTTTGATTTTTTATTAAATGCAAGTTTTGCTTGGTGGATGCGTCTGCCAATCTCTCTTCTTGTACGGCCATCCCATGTGTTCTCTTTTCTTTTTGTACTCCCAAGATAGACAAACTCTTTTGTGTTCTTAATTGCAGCTCCTGACATTAGTACGTTTATTTGTTGTTCGTCTCTGCCTACGGTTACCAATTTTATTTTTTCCTTGTTTATTCTCATGTTGAACTCAGTATTTAGGATATTCTCCATAGTTTCCAACGTCTCTTTTAGTTTACTCTCGCTTTCTGCGGTTAGAGCAATGTCGTCTGCAAAACTTATCATATCAATTTTTGGTGTACAGAAAAAAAAACGAAATTGTTGACATGACAGCTGTGAAACACCATGTATATATGTTATTTATACAACTTAAAATTAATGAAACTGTCCAATCAAAAAATTAACATTAAAAATGCAGCATCATCCTGCTACATAAAAAACACTCTGTGCAATACAAAACTAACAATATTTAAGTCCTTTATAACTAAGAGTCACATGTTACATAAAACTTTTAAATTTATATAAACAAACACAGTAGCGATGGGCTCGGAATCACGAACCGTGACTCGATCGCTGGTATCGCTAACTGTGATTTAGTATCTGAAAATAGCATCTAACAAATCGATCTAAAAAAACTAGAAAAGAAAATGGTCGATTGGAATATAAAATACTCACGCTGCAGAACTCCGCCGAGCACATGAGGGTGGGGTCCACGTCGGTGATGGCTCCGGCCAGGCTCAGGGCTCCCGCCAGCAGCAGCAGGGCTGTGCACGCGCTGGTCATCCTCTCCATCGTCTCCGCGACTCTTGGATGTGCTTGCTTAGCGATTCGCAGTCAGACCTACTACAAACAAACGGTTGTAAAAAAGAGCGATATGACCCTCAAATATTTTTTTTTAAAAACGAGCGAGCCTTACGGTAGTCGCATATGATGTGTAAACATTTGACATCTCACAATTAAACATATCAGTTGAGCGGCGACAGAAATTAACAACAAAATTTAAAAAAAATAATACCTATATATTTATTAATTAGTAAAGAAAATGTACGTGCATTTATTTATATTGAATTTTGCCGCACTAGGTAGGTACCGTATATCTACATACTACGTACGCATTTTGTTTAGAAATGTGTTTGGTCAATTATATGTTTTTATTTATTTTCATAGGTGGCGGTAGTGTGCCGCCATACATATTGTATGAAAACTTTGAATAAATATTTAAAAATAATCACATAAATTACATAAAATTTGAGAATGTAAATCATTAAGGGTAGTTATTGTTTACATTTATGTAAAAAAATTGAGTATTTATTGGATAGTTTCGAGAAAATATATCAAAGTTACAACATCCACACGCTTGACACCAGCCTCGCAACATATATACAAAATCAGAATCATTGGCTGGTAGTGTGTGTCTTCGCTGTGATGGCACTTGCTGGACATTGATTTGTTTATAAACGATGATTTTTTTCCATCGCGCGTGCCCCGCGCGCGCTCATTGGTGAAATGAAATTGCGCGCGTCTCGTTTCCTGTTACGCATTTCCGTCCTTTTTCACAACATCGCTGCCACAGATTGCAGGAAAGGGAGAGGACATCAAAAATTTCAAAATTATTTAATCATTCATTCAAAACCTTAAAATCGTGTGAAAAAACCCAATGTGGTTTCAAGCCGTAAAGATAGGTAGGTACCATTAAACGTACACGTGAATATATCGCATATAACAGCCTTATAGTTGTTACGGACAGAAAACAAATTTATTATAATTGGGATGACAAATGGACAGCTGATTTTATTAATATTTTTCCTTATCAGATGTTATCAAATCGCTTCATTTAGGATAAAATTCTTTTACAACCAAATTTTTATCTTAATCAATAAAATATATGTTGTAGGTACATTTCTTTTTTTTTTTAGTATTTATTAGAGACACTAACACATAATAAATGAAGACTATGCCCATTATCCCAATTACGAGTGTCTTCGGCACGCTCTAGTAACATGTATTTTTACATTTAAGTATATTTTACATGTAAATTTATGTGTATTATAAATTTAGTGTTTGAATGTAGTGTGATCATATGAGAATATGTAAATAAATAATTGATTTGATGGATCTATAGGTTCAGGCCATCCATCGTTTAGAAAATGGATGTTGTGTATGAACATTATTTTTGTCGATGAGTTTTTTCTGAACCAAAGTTATCCAGACGTATTACAAAGCTAAATTCAGCATACTAATTTATCGAATTTTTTCTTTATCATTAAATCATAAATTAATGATTTATAAAATTCATTTCTGATTCACATTTCTTCAATTGATTGCAATATGCTCATGAAAGAACTCAATATCTTCAAAAATGATCTATTTTTCACGCCCGTTCGGAATCTTGTGTGTACTTTTCTGGGATATTCTTCCGTGTTATCCGACCTCTCTGGCCGACGCCTCGGATCCCGTTGCAGCCTGAGCCCTGATTATAATCCCGCAATGGAATATACACGACAGAATACCCCAGAAAACTACACAAATCCTTTGTTGTCAGATAGAAGGAAATTAATAGACTTAATATTTCTGTGCAATATTATCAATTTTCAAAATAACACCTCTAATCTTCTCTCTAAAGTACTTATGACTCAGAATTCCACTGTCAACAGGTTCAAAAGATATATTACATTACGATAATACGCCACCACATACGTTCATCACTGCCTAGACTACACAGACTGGGCAATGAGTACAGTGACTTTACAGATAACCACGACAGGTTGACAACTTTAAAAAGAACCATATAGATAGTTTCTTTATTAAAATCTGCTATGTTTTACTCATAGATTTGTCGACTCTTTCATTTTTTACGTCGTATGTGGGGTATAAAAGCAAAGGCGGCAATATCCATAAAAAATTAACGCAGTCTTCGAGGATGTCTAATTTATAATGTACTGATTCCATATTTTGTAGGAAATTAATATTTTCGGCCGTTTTCCGAAAATAGCAATATTGGGATAGATTATTTAGACGAGAATTAAAAAAAAAGGAGACTTGTTTATTTTCACACATCTCTCTCAAATAAAATACCTTTATTTGCGGTGTCCGATGTCTGAAATGCCTTTAGAAAAGTGATTTCTCCAGTTCCTTCTTGTCTGACAGAGGTTTAAACGGATTAGCGAAATACTCATCGCAAACGTAACCTTACAATTCTCATGTTTCGACTAAAATTACATGAAATAATTACTAATGCTGTGTAGATTATAGAAATAAGATTAATTCATATTCATTTATTAATTTCTTCTCCCACAGAGTCCTGATGTAAAATTATGGAAAAATTGTCATTGTTGCGTTGGACTCGTATACAGGGTTATTTGGAAAATGTTCAAGCAACTTAGACCCAATATCAATAGTTATGGAGATATGCGACATCAAAGTTTGCATTTTTTTTTCAATATTTCTGACTTATTTTTTGTAAAACGTTGGACTATCATTACAGTACCTTATATCGTTTACGAAAAATTTATTCGTTTCAATACAAGTCAAATAAAATGATAAAAACCCTGAAAAAATTCCAATTGGAATGTTTTCCAATTGGAATTCGAAGGTTTTTATTATTTTATTTGACTTGTATTAAAGGAAACGAATTTTTCGTAATCGATACAAGTTACTGTAATGATAGTCCAACGTTTTACAAAAAAAGCCAGAAATATTGAAAAAAAATGCAAACTATAAACGTACCAGTATGAATTCTCGTGCGAGGCAGTGTGTCCCTGTCGCGTAACAGAAATTGCCAGGGTGGAAATTTATTACACAATACATAATGTACACAATGTCCGGTGACCGGTGTCGTATTAAATACAGAAAGGTCGGGCAGCACTAAAGAAACAAACCAGTAATGGCGGCCGCTCTATCTGTCAACCTGTCAAACGGTAATATCGGTCCATTATTCGCTTTTTCAGCTTCGCAAAACTTTAATACTTCATTGGCAATTGGACCTGCACCATCCAGGACTGTTTTGGTTGTTTCGGACATAATAATTCAGTGTATATTGGAACTCAAGATGTCACAGCTCGCGCTCAAATACGAGATTGAACAGAATGACAGGGCAAGGGGTTACCGCCGGGTGCGGGCGGGGCGGGTTTTAGTTCCAAAGTCGCCGCACGCCAATTTACGCTGGGCAAGCAATATGATGTCGCATATCTCCGTAACTATTGATATTAGGTCATAATAGTTTGAACATTTTCAACTCATAATCAAGGCGGGAATATTGTCTTTGACGTTTGACGGATAACCGTCATGTCTCGCGTCGCATTATCGCTCCCTCTCAAGTAGAAACTGAAAGAAACTCCGACGTATCGTTTGTTTATTTTTTTTATTCTCGCCTATTAAGTGTTGGGATAACAATCTTAAGATTCCAATATTGCTATTTTCAAAATATGGCCTTTAGTCTATAAATTTATAGGAAACATGATTTTGGAAGGGTTAGATACACAAAATCTAGAATTCAGTACATTTTTAATTAGTTATCCTCGGAACGGCTTTCAAAGCATTTTTTAATTTTTTTGATATTGTCGCCTTTGCTTTTATACCCCACACACAGGGGAATGTACCAGAGCTAGCAGCAAAAACTTGGCCGGTAGATTCCTGCCTATGTTTTGAGTCTAAAATATTCAAACAACCATGACCTAATGTCAATAGTTATGGAGAAATGCGACATCAAAGTTTGCATTTTTTTACGATATTTTTGACTTATTTTTTGCAAAAAGTCGAACTATCATTACAGTAACTTATATCGATTATGAAAAATTCATTTGTTTCAATACAACTTAAATAAAATCATAAAAACCTTTTAAATATACCTTTTTTCAATTTTTGCAATGTTTTTATCATTTTATTCGACTTGTATTGAAGCGAATGAATTTTTCATAATCGACATAAGTTACTATAATGATAAATGCGTAAAATAAGTAATACTGGAAAAAAATTCTAACTTTTTGTCGCGTATCTCCATAACTATTGATATTAAGTCATGATTGCTTGAACATTTTAGACATAGGCAGAAATCTACCGGCCAAGTTTCTGTTGCTAGCTTCGGTACACGCTGTATAATGTTTTATTCAATTCATTTAAATTGTTTTTATTATTTTTATTCTTTTCTTGTGTACTTTTTCTTAATAGTGTTTATACTGTTAAAAAAATATGTATGTCTTTTACTTTTTTTCAATAGTGCTAAAGTTGCACAAATAAATTCATCAATAATACAAACAATATTTATGTTATCTGCGTTCAGTCTAATCTACACTGGCTCTAATCTTCACTTGGATTACAATTCTTACAAAATAATATGTTGTGACACCTCTTGAAACTCGAACAAGTGAATCAGACGCGTCTGCTCATTAGAAACAAACGAATAACCGAACTGTGTCGCGAATTGTGTTGCAACAAAATGGCCGCGACACGGTATCGCGCGAACAATGCGTCCAGCTGTCAAATGAATCACAAGATGGCCGACCGCAGCGGTGATCGATCGACGACTAATGACTCGTAATGGCCGAAGCTCGGTAAAGAATATAGTTTATCTGCGCCTTATCGCCAGGAAGTGATTAGATCATGTGAATAATTGATAATTTAATGCGAATTTGGCTGTCTTCGTGTACGATACAACGCACACTTAAGGTTGAAACATACATAGGTAGGTACTACTAAAACGCGACGCTACGTGACGTATCGACACTAGAAGCGAATCGTGCACATACACAACACGCCGCGCGATGCTACAACACGCTTTGCTAGTATCATAGAAGGACGGAAGTGTATTAAGGTACAGATATCGCCTGCCCAACATAACTTGGCGTGTGGCAGGATTGGAACTAAAACCCGCCCCGCCCGCACCCGGCGGCAACCCCTCGCCCTGTCATTCAGTTCAATTTTGTATTTGCTCGGGAGCTGTGACATCTTGATTACCAATATACACTGAATTATTATGTCCAAAACAACCAAAACAGTCCGGGGTGGTGCAAGAACAATTGCCAATGAAGTATTAAAGTTTTGCGAAGCTGAAAAAGCAAATAATGGACCGATATTACCGTCTGACAGTTTGACAGATAGAGCGGCCGCCGCACGGTCGGTAACAGCGCGCTGTTACCCGACCAAATTACGTTCAGTACATTATATATTGTGTAATAAATTTACAACCTGGCAACTTCTGTTTCGCGACAGGGGCGCCCTCCCTCGCACGCAAGTTATACTGACGGCACTCTACACATGATTATGCTAATGAGCATGCTCAAAACTAGCAGGCCCTAACAACTGTACACACTTGCTCATTATAAGCATGCTTATTTTAAGCTCAAAGCTAACAATCAAACACACATGCTTATTAGTGGCATGCACTATTTCAAAATTGAAACTTTGCGAACTGAAACAGGAAATTCAAGTGAACCAATAAATCAAAACATTTCCCGAGTTTCCATCCGCACATTTTTGATTTCAGTTTTACAATTTTTATTGTAAGATTTGAATCATTCATGTCTTTTAATAAAGCTTCATAAACATTATTTCTTTTGACCGAGTATTCCACAGACAATCGTGATTCCTATAATAAGTCACGAAAAGCAATGTTTTATCATCTCCCCAACGCGCCATATTTGTTTCATCTGTCGCGGACTGAGAAGATCACATTGATAATCGATACTAGCCGCGAATGACATAAGCATGCTCATAATAAGCAAGCCTGTTCACACATGCTCAAAAGATACCCTTCATCAGTCAAAAACGTCGAGCCCGCGTGCGAAGATGTATGAATATGGATGAGGCAAGAGTTATATCAGGACAGAAGAGTGCGGCGCTGTAACCTCCTTTGCCTCTGCGGAAGTATAACAAATACCACAAGAGGTCACAATTGCAAAACGTCTAAAATTCTGTGCATGGCTGACTGAATGACTTTTTAATATTGGGAGAAACCAGCTGGAAGAGATCCTCAAATGAACAAAACTGTCGCAGAAGAGATTGTGGAGAAATGAGGTCTGAATTAAGAAGTAATATCATCATCTTTAAAATTGGTAAAAGACACCTGGAAGAGGTCCTCCGATGATCAAAGTCACTCATTAATGACACCTACTCTCTCTATATATCTATTAATTTACATATTTATACTTTTTGTGTGTTTATACAGGGTGTACCAGAGCTAGTAGCAGAAACATAGCTAGTAGTAGATTCCTGCCAATGTTATGAGTCCAAAATGTTCAGGCAACCATGGCCTAATATCATTAGTTAGGGAGATATGCGACATCAAAATTAGCATTCTTTTCCCGATATTTCTGACATAGTTTTTGCAAAACTTTGGACTGTCATTACAGAGTAACTTATATCTAATATGAAAAATTCATTCTCTTTAATACAAGTCAAATAAAATTATAAAAACCTTCCAATTCCAATTGGAATTTTTTCAGGGTTTTAATTTTTTTATTCAACTCTTATTGAAACAAATGATTTTTTCGTAGTCGATATAAGTTACTGTAATGATAGTCCAACGTTTTACAAAAATAAGTCAGAAATATTGAAAAAAAAATGCAAACTTTGATGTCGCATATCTCCTTAACTATTGATATTAGGTCACAATAGCTTGAACATTTTCGACTCATAATCAAGACAGGAATATAGTCCTGCGAGATTATTAATGTTTTCCAAATGACCCTGTATATCTAATAATTTACATATTTATACTTTTTGTGTGTTTATACAGGGTGTACCAGAGCTAGTAGCAGAAACATAGCTAGTAGTAGATTCCTGCCAGTGTTATGAGTCCAAAATGTTCAGGCAACCATGGCATCATAGTTAAGGAGATATGCGACATCAAAGTTAGCATTCTTTTCCCGATATTTCTGACATAGTTTTTGCAAAACTTTGGACTGTCATTACACAGTAACTTATATCTAAAATGAAAAATTCATTCTTTTTAATAAAAGTCAAATAAAATTATAAAAACCTTCCAATTCCAATTGGAATTTTTTCAGGGTTCTAATTATTTTATTTAACTTTTATTGAAACAAATGATTTTTTCGTAGTCGATATATATTGCTGTAGTGATACTTCAACATTTTGTAAAAAATAACTCAGAAATATTGAAAAAAATCTCAATTTGATATTACATAACTCCATAACTATTGATATTGGGTCTTAGTTGCTTGAACATTTTCCAAATAACCCTGTATACGAGTCCAACGCGACAATGACAATTTTGCCACAATTTTACATCAGGACGCTGTCGGAGATGAAATTAATTAATGAATACGAATTAATCTTATTTCTATAATCTATACAGCATTAGTACTTATTTCATGTGATTTTAGTCGAAACATGAGAATTGTAAGGTTACGTTTGCGATAAGTATTTCGCTAATCCGTTTCAACCTCTGTCAGACAAGAAGGAACTGGAGAAATCACTTTTCTAAAGGCATTTCAGACATCGGACACCGCAAATAAAGGTATTTTATTTGAGAGAGATGTGTGAAAATAAACAAGTCTCCGTATTTTATAATTCTCGTCTAAATATTCGATCCCAATATTGCTTGAACATTTTAGACTCATAACATAGTCAGGAATCTACCTGTCAAGTTTCTGCTGCTAGCTCTGGTACCCCTGTATATGTAAAATTTACTTTTACTCTAATTTACTTTACTTTGCCATACTTTATTTTTATTTTTATTCTTCTAATAACGCAACCATGAAATTGGATATTTAAATGGAGTCTCAATGAAAGGAATGGCTACTTACCTCAGAACAGGTATTTTTATGTACCTAGCGAGGTAGGTAACGATAAAGGCCTGCAAACAAAAAATCGCATATTGTATTTGTTGCTATGTTATTCTTAAACTCTGCAAATATTGTTACCATTAATTATGTTTTGATGCAAGCTGTTATAAAAGTTATTTAACCGATAAACGCCGATTTTTCGGCACTGAAACTGAAACTGATACTGAAACTGATACTGAAACTGATACTGAAACTGATACTGAAACTGATACTGAAACTGATACTGAAACTGATACTGCCTACCGCTGCGGGACACGGCGTGATTGTAAGTCTGTAATTAAATCTCTTTCTACCAATCTCGGTTGAAAGGTGGGCAATCATCGAAGCACTCCAAAATGCGAGAATAGACTCTAGAATATACGATTAGTAAACTTTATATTTGAAAATGCAACTATGAGTGTTATAATTGACGACGACACTAGAACTGAAAAAATAAAAATAGAAAAACGTGTCCGACAAGGTGACACAATCTCGCCTAAACTCTTCACGTTAGCCCTAGAAGATGTATTTAAGACCCTGAATTGGGATAAAAAAGGTGTGAGGATAGATGGCACATATTAAAGTCGCCTAAGATTTGCTGACGGCACAGTAGTTGTAACTTAATAATATCAAAGAACTAAAAGTATAATGTTAAAGTAACTACACGAGGCTTCGATCAAAGTCTTAAGATGAATATAAAGAAAACCAAAATTTTGAGTCCAAAGAACGAAGTCATGTTTATCAATGATAATAATATTGAAATAGTAGATGAATATATGTATATACCTAGGACACAAGATAAAATGGACAAAACAGCAGAATTGCCAAGACGAATAGGAATGAGCTAGGCTGCGTTTGGCGAACTCAATCATATCTTCGAGAACAAAGAGATCCTAATTAGCCTAAAAAGAAAATCCTTTGAATCATGCATCCCAGTGATGACGTATGGAGTGGAGACTATGGCCCTTACAAATAAAAGTGTAGAAAAGCTCAAATGCACGCAACGATCCATGGAGAGATCCATGCTTGGAGTAAGCCTAAGAGAATTAGAAATGACGAAATTAGGCGCAGAACTACTGTAGTGGATATCATGGATCGTGTAGAGAAGCTAAAATGACAATGGGTAAGATGTTACGAGGCAGGATGCTACAAGATGGCCTTCCAAGGTTCTGAAATGGAGACCTTGGGAGAATAAAAGAAGCATCGGAAGACCTCAAAAGAGATGGGCCGACGATATAGCCGCTGGGGGGGAAAGAAATGGCTACAATTAGCAAACAACAAGGAAGGGTATGAAAGAGGCCTATATCCAGCAGTGGAGAGATGAAGGCTGTTGAAGAAGAAGAAGATGAACCAATCTCAAACTGATCTCCAGATCAAAACCTCAAAATGTGTTACGCACGGTGCCTACTCAATTAAATGTCTGAGATATCTCGTTCGATGGTCACGGCACTTAATATTTAAATTTCTAATCTGTACACTTCCACATTGCGCACTCTGAATGACTTTTTACCTTATCGAACGAAGCGTTATTTGAATTCTAGAAATAACCCATGAACAATGACGTCATGTATCTGTATAGGCTTAATGGTAATTTATTATAAGGTGTGCTGATTGTGGATGTACCGAAGTTATACTAAGAATATCCCCGATCGACCACAAAGCAGGTTCATATCTCAAATTCTCTAGGCCGCTTTAGCATTCATTCAGTGAGTGTCCATGATTTATTCCACACACTAGCTGTGCCCGCGCGGCTTCGCACGCGTATACCTTTAGTAACTTTTAGTCATATTTTATCAATTTGTGCATTAACCTAGATATATGTCGTCGCGTTCTACAACTTCTCTATTGAAAGTATTTAAATATCTCTTACCGTTATTAAGGCAGCGTTCGTAAGAAAACTAGTCCATAAAAACTAAGTTTTTATTATATTCCCTTTGTAAAATATAACAACAATTAAAGACGAATTCATTCAATTTAATCTTCAAAGCACAAAACACTTTATGCTTTAAGATTAAATTCTAAAAATCAGTCAGTCTATTTAATCAAGATTTTGATAGATTCATTTATCAGCAATATCGTACCTTATAAATTTTCAGCGTCAAATGATTTAAAATAGTCAGAATCAGATTTGAGTAATGTATAATTCTTCAAAACTATGCAGAAATCTAAAAGAAATAAATTTTTATTCGATTTCTTCCCAAAAACCGAAAGATGCTGTCATGTGTGAACCAATTGTCAAAAATTTTAGAAATTCATAGTGAAGTACCTATAACACCGACGGAGTAATTCAAATTTTAAATATTCCGTGACGTCATCAGTCCGCCGTTGGTAGTAATCAAACTTTTCTTGCAAACTGCGTTTCAAACGTTGGTGTTTTGATTTAAGCTTGGATGTTGATATTTTTTAAGTGAGTGTGGGGTGTAGTAATGTAGTGGTGAGGTAACCCAACCAACCTAACCTAACCTAACCTTTTTTTAACTTAACCGACACAACTTGCAAAATTTTCACTAAACCTCACTTACGTCACGAGATGACGTCACGACTTGAAACACAACTACCCTACATATACTTGTATTTTTTATTTTTAAGGTTTCACTTTTTTTAAATCATATTGGTTCTTCTATTCATATCCTAGAGCATTTGTATGGTTTCCGATTTGAAAAAACCATTTAAATTTCTAAAAATCCAAAATTATATTATAATTATTTTAAAAAATTAACGAAAATTTGTTAGATCATTTTCATCGTCGTCACGAGTCTGCTTGTAAAGTTTCAGCTCGATTGGATCACGAGAAAAGCGTTAAAAATCGATCCAAAGTTTTTTCGACAGACAAGCAGACGCTACGAGTTAAAAGAAAGGGAGTAAAAAACGCAACGCTCGACCATTTTTTCGTCGACTTTTGTTTTAAAATAGGTGACCACAAAAACTCCTTACTAAGTAACGGGATAATATATAGACTACTCCATCCTGAAGGTCCATTATAAATATTGGTGAAAGAATTTTTGCATCCAAACTTACAAAATTTACCTCTTTATACATATATGTATTAATATATACTAAGGTTTAGCAAGGTCAAAATATACAAGACATGCGTGCGACCTATTATGACATGCGCTGTAAGACGCGAGCTGACACTGTCCGCACCAAAGGACTCTTCAGAACATCTGAAATGAAGGTGCTGAGATCCATTGCTGGAAAAACTCTACGTGACCGTGTCCGAAATGAAGACATAAGAAAAACTTGCATAATAGAGAAATAGCGCGATGGAGTAGATCCAGAAGGAGATTCTGGCGGGATCACGTGGCCAGAATGGACAGTGACAGACTCGTGCATACAGCAGCGAATGAAATCCCCTCTGGACGACGCCCACCGGGAAGAACACCGAAAAGATGGAGGGATAGCTGGACCCCGTCATCCCAGGAGGCGTAGTTTTCTGTAGCAAATTAAATTCTCGCACAGGTGTATCAGTATTTAAAATGATTTTACATCAGTTAAACAATACAGGAGAATTAATAAATTTATTTGTGAAGAACTTTACAGAGCAAAAATCAGAAACGCAGTGATGCATCTTAGACCCCTTCGTACTATTTATACTCTATTCCCTTTGTTCCCAAATTAATATAAACACTCTTTGTTTCGAAGGGATTTTTATGATGTTAATATAAACAATTTACTGATTGGCCTAAAGGGCTAGACAGGCTAAAGGTTAAAGATTCATCTCTTTGTCTTCATATGAAATCCTCCAACCTAGGGAGTAATGTAAAAAATAAGTTCATCGACTTGAATGGTTAATCTAAACAAAATAAGTATGTATTTGTATCGATATTCTAGTTCAAATAAATTCTAAATATCTAAATGTTAGCAGGGATATAATAAGCGCAGATCAACGGATCTACTAAAAGAAGAAGAAGAAGAAGCTTAGCAAAGACGCGACCATTTCATGTTCCGTGATATTTCACAGGTGTACGGCGGGTCTGATTATAAGAACAAAGGTTTTATCTAAGCTATCGTTCTGATATAAATGAATAATAAAAATCCACATTTTCGAAAAAAACGCTGAAATTCTCGTAAGCGTTTTGCAGTGAATGTCCATACTTAAGAAACGTCACGTATGTATCTTGTGCAATGATGGGTAGTAGGTAAACCAAGAAGACGAAGAATATAATAATTCTTGGATTCATTAGGTTTTTTGTAAATTTACAATCCGTATTTATTTGTAGAATCGAGCGATACCGGCTTTAGAACGAATGGCTTTATCTTTCTTTGGCTAGGAAACAGCGGTGGCCAAACAGTCTTCCAAGCAACCCGGCAACTCAATGTAGATAGCATTACAAAAATTGAGACTATAAATATAATGTGGTTTCCCAAATATTGTAGGTTTTTTTTTAATAAAAGCTTTTTTGCGTTGCTCTGAAAAGAGAAACAACATTTAAAGCTATTATTTTATATTAATCAATTAAGATTCACAGATCCTTTATCAATTATTAAATATTATTTATTCACCGGTATATTATCATTTATAAGATAATTTTTCACAATAGCTCGATTGTCAGTTGTTTGTTTGTCAAAGAATTTTCACACAAATTCGAATGTTCTATTTTACCAATTCAAATTAAATCAGTTTATCTTCATTTACATAAATTATAAAACAACAATTCTGCAAAGCAATCTCATATTCTGATAAAATACAAACTGGTCTATAAAAGGAGTTTCAAAATTTGATAAATATAATTTTCAGGCGCATTCTAGTGTAAATGTTAAAAAATTCGGAAGAAAATTAAGATAAATTATAGAAGTCTCAAAGAGACGAAGCTATGAATATGATAAACGTGCGTGGAAGTCTTTTTAAACGATGGCCCAGGGCTTGCAACCTTTATGACCTGGCTTAGGTGATTCACTCTACACGATGTAGCGTTCACCAATTCCATCCACACATTTTCAATTTTTTTGAAAGTTCTGTGTATGTTCGAATCTGAGAAACTTATTTGGAAATATTAACAGATATAAGAAAATTATATGTACAGTTGCAGGCAAACATCTTGAAATTTTTCGGCGTAGTGGGGGAATTGAAAATATTTAAATATCTCTTACCGTTATTAAGGCAGCGTTCGTAAGAAAACTAGTCCATAAAAACTAAGTTTTTATTATACTCCCTTTGTAAAATATAACAACAATTCAAGACGAATTCATTCAATTCAATCTTCAAAGCACAAAACACTTTATGCTTTAAGATTAAATTCTAAAAATCAGTCAGTCTATTTAATCAAGATTTTGATAGATTCATTTAGCAGCAATATCGAACCTAATGAATTTCCAGCGTCAAATGATTTAAAATAGTCAGAATCATATTTGAGTAATGTATAATTCTTCAAAACTGAGCAGAAATCTAAAAGAAATAAATTATTATTCGATTCTTCCCAAAAACCGAAAGGTGCTGTCATATGTGAACCAATTGTCAAAAATTTTAGAAATTCATAGTGAAGTACCTATAACACCGACGGAGTAATTCAAATTTTAAATATTCTGTGACGTCATCAGTCCGCCGTTGGTAGTAATCAAACTTTTCTTGCAAACTGCGTTTCAAACGGAATATAACGTTGGTGTTTTGATTTAAGCATGGTATGGATGTTGATATTTTTTAAGTGAGTGTGGGGTGTAGTAATGTAGTGGTGAGGTAACCCAACCAACCTAACCTAACCTAACCTTTTTTTTTTTAACTTAACCGACACAACTTGCAAAATTTTCACTAAACCTCACTTACGTCACGAGATGACGTCACGACTTGAAACACAACTACCCTATGTATAACTACTTATATTTTTAATTTTTATGGTTTAACGTTTTTTAAATCATATCGGTTATTCTATTCATTTCCTAGAGCATTTGTATGGTTTCCGATTTGAAAAAACCATTTAAATTTCTAAAAATCCAAAATTATATTATAATTATTTTTAAAAATTAACGAAAATTTGTTAAATCATTTTCATCGTCGTCATGAGTCTGCTTGCAAAGTTTCAGCTCGATTGGATCACGAGAAAAGGGTTAAAAATCGATCCAAAGTTTTTTCGACAGACAAGCAGACGCTACGAGTTAAAAGAAAGGGAGTAAAAAACGCAACGCTCGACCATTTTTTGTTTTAAAATAGGTGACCACAAAAACTCCTTACTAAGTAACGGGATAATATATAGACTACTCCATCCTGAAGGTCCATTATAAATATTGGTGAAAGAATTTTTGCATCCAAACTTACAAAATTTACCTCTTTATACATATATGTATTAATATACTAAGGTTTAGCAAGGTCAAAATATACAAGACATGCGTGCGACCTACTATGACGTACGATGTAGAGACGCGGGCTGACACTGTCCGCACCAAAGGACTCCTCAGAACAACTGAAATGAAGGTGCTGAGATCCGTTACTGGAAAAACTCTATGTGACCGTGTCCGAAATGAAGACATAAGGAAAACTTGCATAATAGAGAAATAGCGCGATGGAGTAGATCCAGAAGGAGATTCTGGCGGGATCACGTGGCCAGAATGCACAGTGACAGACTCCTGCATACAGCAGCGAATGAAATCCCCTCTGGACGACGCCCAGTGGGAAGACCACCGAAAAGATGGAGGGATAGCTGGACCCCGTCATCCCAGGAGGCGTAGTTTTCTGTAGCAAATTAAATTCTCGCACAGGTGTATCAGGATTTAAAAGGATTTTACATCAGTTAAACACTACAGGAGAATTAATAAATTTATTTGTGAAGAACTTTACAGAGCAAAAATCAGAAACGCAGTGATGCATCTTAGACCCCTTCGTACTATTTATACTCTATTCCCTTTGTTCCCAAATTAATATAAACACTCTTTGTTTCGAAGGGATTTTTATGATGTTAACATTAGGTCCTTACATATGAAATTGGCGTTTAGTATGGGAGGAACATAAAGCCGATTTTTTTTTATTATAATATATTTATTTAATCAAAGTATGTACTATTGCTATCTATGCACTTTTGCCATCTGTTAGGTAGTTCATCGATCCCTTTACTAAAAAAAACATTCGGACGGGAATCAATAAAATCTTTGAAGGCGGTTTGGACTGCCCCATCGGAGTTGAATTTTTTCCTTTGCAAGAAGTTATCCAAATTTCGAAAAAAATGGTAATCTGTTGGGGCAAGGTCCGGAGAGTACGGTGGATGTCTTAGACATTCCAATTGAAGCTCCTCTAATTTGGTAGCCGTTTGTTGTGCAGTGTGTGGTCTAGCGTTATCATGAAGCAGCAGTGGCCTAGAGCGATTAACCAGCCTCGGTTGTTTAGCAGCTAGCTTTTCCATCATGGTTTGCAGTTGCTGACAACAGACATCTGCCGTAATCGTCTGGCCAGATTTAAGAAAGCTGAGGTGAACGACACCAGCACTAGTCCACCAAACGCTCACAAGTAACTTTTTTGGAGTCAATTTTCGCTTGGGGCATGGTTTGGCTGGTTCGGCAGGGTTCAGCCATTGCGATGAGCGCTTCCGATTATCGTACAGGATCCACTTTTCATCACAGGTAATGATTCGATTTAAAATCCCTTCATTATTGTGCCGGTTGAGTAATGCAACGCAGCAGTCAACGCGCGTTTGTTGATTTGCTTCACTCAATTCGTGAGGTACCCACCTTTCAAGCTTTTTCACCTTACCAATTTGCTTCAAGTGGATTAAAACAGTTTTATCACTAACACCGCAGCCTGCAGCTAACTCGGATGTGGTTTGCGATGGATCCGCTTCCACAATAGCCTTCAATTCTTCATTATCAACTTTGGTCTCCGGCCGTCCACGGGGCTTGTTCTGCAGGTCGAAATTTCCAGAACGAAAACGTTGGAACCAAAAACGCACTGTGTTTTCTTTTGCGGCACCGTCGCCATACACATCATTAATCCTTCGAGCCGTTTCTGCAGCACTGGTGCCACGGTGGAACTCGTACTCGTAAATAACGCGATATTTCAAGTTTTTCATTTTGTAAACTGAGTAACGCAAAGAAAAAAACAATTGAGGAAAAAATAAATGAATTATAATTTTCAAAACACAAATACATGAGTAAATAGCTGTATAAATTTGGATTTGGAATTCCTAACCAAAGAGAAGATATTTGAGAACAAATTTGCCAGTACGGCAAAACGCCAATTTCATATGTAAGGACCTAATATAAACAATTTACTGAGTTCATTGGCCTAAAGGGCTAGACAGGCTAAAGGTTAAAGATTCATCTCTTTGTCTTCATATGAAATCCTCCAACCTAGGGACTGATGTAAAAAAATAAGTTCATCGACTTGAATGGTTAATCTAAACAAAATAAGTATGTATTTGTATCGATATTGTAGTTCAAATAAATTCTAAATATCTAAATGTTAGCAGGAATATAATAAGCACAGATCAACGGATCTACTAAAAGAAGAAGAAGAAGCTTAGCAAAGACGGGAACCATTTCATGTTCCGTGATATATACAGGTGTAAGGCGGGTCTGATTATAAGAACAAAGGTTTTATCTAAGCTATCGTTCTGATATAAATGAATAATAAAAATCCACATTTTCGAAAAAATTAAATACTCGTAAGCATGTACATCCTTATGAAACGTCACGTATGTATCTTGTGCAATGATGGGTAGTAGGTAAACCATGAAGACGAAGAATATAATAATTCTTGGATTCATTAGGTTTTCTGTAAATTTACAATCCGTGTTGAATTGTAGAATCGAGCGATACCGGCTTTAGAACGAATGGATTTATCTTTCTTAGGCTAGGAAGCAGCGGTGGCCAAACAGTCTTCCAAGCAACCCGGCAACTCAATGTAGATAGCATTACAAAAATTGAGACTATAAATATAATGTGGTTTCCCAAATATTGTAGGTTTTTTTTTAATAAAAGCTTTTTTGCGTTGCTCTGAAAAGAGAAACAACATTTAAAGCTATTATTTTATATTAATCAATTAAGATTCACAGATCCTTTATCAATTATTAAATATTATTTATTCACCGGTATATTATCATTTATAAGATAATTTTTCACAATAGCTCGATTGTCAGTTGTTTGTTTGTCAAAGAATTTTCACACAAATTCGAATGTTCTATTTTACCAATTCAAATTAAATCAGTTTATCTTCATTTACATAAATTATAAAACAACAATTCTGCAAAGCAATCTCATATTCTGATAAAATACAAACTGGTCTATAAAAGGAGTTTCAAAATTTGATAAATATAATTTTCAGGCGCATTCTAGTGTAAATTTTAAATAATTCGGAAGAAAATTCAAAGAGACGAAGCTATGAATGTGAGAAACGTGTGTGGAAGCCTTTTTATACGATGGCCCAGGGCTTCGTACAGAAAGTCGTACCAAGAAATCATTCCTACGAGCTTCAGATGCCTCACCACAGTTGATCGGTTGTCTTCCATCTTCAACGCGATCCTTCTGGTATCAATATTCAATCTTCAAACTTCGAGAGAAGCCCGGTTCTTGGTGTGTCATTCAATATTTTGTGGCAATCTATGCACACATCTCAAAATTCTTTGGTAGCCACAATCGCGATATAAAGGCTTACTCTCATGATATATTATATAATTACCACACTGTCAAATAAATAAACTCAATCTACAAATCCCAGGTTACATACCACGTATAGAAAAAGGAGCTATAACTATTTTGGACCCAAATTACTTGATTGCATGCTTGATGAATTAAAACTACACGGGCTAACCACAATTTACAACCCTAACATAAAATACAGAATAAAAGAGTGGATCCGAAACAAGGGGAGAGATAAAATAGGCACACATAACGTACTATAACCTTATATATATGATATATTTTCTATTTTGTTACTTTAATGACTTTACTGTCCGTGATAATGCTTTGAGAATGTTAGGATTTGTACTGCCAGGGTTTTTGAGAATACCCGCGTACTGAGAACTCTTTACAACTCCTTGGTGCGGAGTAGACTCGAGAGTGGCTCGATGATCTGGGGGCCACATGAGGGCATGTACTCTCTTATGGTGGAGAAAGTCCAAAAGAAGTTTCCGAGATCTACATGAGAGAGTACGGGCATTATCCTTGGCTTTACCCAACCGAGTTTCTCCATAGGTCTCCCAGAGTATACTTGGCTACAATAGTCTAGAGACTAGAAGGAATGTGTATTTGATTACACATTTTTATCGATTGTTGCGATAAGTAAGAAAAAGTAAAAAAAGAATGTTGGTCCCTAAGTCCCTCAAATTACGGTTTCGACCCACTGTGCGCCGGTTGATTTATGAGCATGCTAATGTCATTCACCATTGAGCATGTGTGAACAGGCTTGCTTATGAGCATGCTAATGTCATTCGCGGCTAGTATCGATTAACAATACGATCTTCTCAGTCCGCGACAGATGAAACAAATATGGCGCGCTGGGGAGATGATAAAACATTACTTTTCGTGACTTATTATAGGAATCACGAATGTCTGTGGAATACTCGGTCATCGCTATGTAAAAATACTATAGCAAGAAATAATGTTTATGAAACTTTATTAAATGACATGAATGATTCAAATCTTACAATAAAAATTATAAAAACTAAAATCAAAAATATTTTGATTTATTGGCTCACTTGAATTTTCTATTTCAGTTTGCAGTTTCCATTTTGAACAAGAGCGTCTCTATGACAAGAGCATGCCAGTAATAAGCATGTGCGTTTGATTAAACCCAGGAACTGTTTTGATTTATTGGTTTAATATTTCAGTTTGCAAAGTTTATAATATAATAAAAGCAAAGGCAGTAATGTCAAAAAAATATTTTTAATGCAGTCACCAAGGATTACTCATTTTAAAGGTGCTCATTTCGAAATTTTATGTATATATCCCTTCCAAAATCATGTTTCATATAAATATATAGGCTATAATAGAACATACATAGAACTTCAAAATATATAGGAATCATTAACGGCTGCGAAATCTACGTATCCCACTACGTTTCTAGCACAGTTTCTTAAAATAAACGAAAGGTTTTCAAACTTGGAACATATACCTATAGAACATTAAAAAATTTGATAATGTTTTGTGACCGTTGCATTGTGTAGAGTGATCACTTAAGTCAGCTCATACCGGTCGTAAGCCCTGCGCCATCCAATAAAAAGACTTCCATACATGTATCTCATGTAAACAGTTTCGTCTCTGTGAGACTTATATAACTTAAGTATCTTAGTTGTTTAGGCTATGTTTCCTATAAAATTTCGAAATCAGTACATCATAAATTACTATTCCTAGATAAAAGTATTTCCCCGGAAGGGAAGTGACCGGTGGGTCGCCCCAGATCAAACTGGGAGCATAACAACATAAAAAAGTGTAGGAGAATCCTGCTTCGAAAACCCCTCTCAGAGACATGGAACAGATCAATGTTCAGAGTGATATTGTTCAGCTTAGCAGGAGCTCTTCCAACAGGCATAACCATCGGCAGGTTGGTCCTGTGTATTTGAATGTGAAAAAATCTATAGATGGAAGCTAGGTAACTGTTTTGATCTATTGGTTCACTTGAATTTCCTGTTTCAGTTTGCAAAGTTACCATTTTGAACAAGATCGTCTTTATTCTGTGACAAGATCATGCCAGTAATAAGTATGTGTGTTTGATTGTTAGCTTTGAGCATACTCATTCATGAGCATGCTTAAAATAAGCATACTAATAACGAGCATTATGTACAGTTGTTAGAGCAAGCTAATTAGCATGCTCAAAAACGAGCATGTGTATCGGTTACTTAAGTGAGTACTTAAGCTCATGTGGCCCCCAAATCATCGAGCCACCTCAAGTCTACTTATATTATAGTCTATTAGATATCAGTCGCGAGCAACCAACTATAATATTGCTTTTAATTTAATATTTCATAAAAAAAAAAAATATATATATATATATATATATATATATCGAGCCGTGGAGGATATGTTAACAAATTTTGTTAACGGATTTAGCTCCCATTAAATTCTATATGTAATTTTGATCTGTTCTCGAAATATTTGTACCGCTATGTTTTCTGAAGAAGGCAAGGCGTTTCGTAAAACATTATTCAATACTCTCTGCTGACATTACGTCACCAATGCGATGTCTCTGACAGCCACAGCGGTGGACAGGACCAGCCCAGGACATCGGGCGCCCGAAATTAAAATTTATACTAATAAATATGTTGCAATACTACAATATGCAGAGGGGGGCATAATATATATTTATTTATTTATTTCAATCATCCGTATTCTGAACTAAGCAATATTGCTAATTCTGTATCTTGTAAACATCGTGACGCCGTTTTTTTTGACGTTTTATTTTTGTTAGGTTCGAAATTAATGAGTTCAATCAATTAGGAAGCTCATTAATAATTTCGAATAACTTAACATTTTTTTACGTTTTAAAGCTTTCTGATTGATTGAATTCATTAATTTCAAACATGTCAAATTTAGAACATCGAAATTGGCGGCTATACAATGTCATACATACCTGTCAAGATTGGGATAAAGATCTGACATCTCAATATTGCTATTTTCAGAATAGCACAGAATACACGGTACAGAAGTACTTTTACATAATAATATAAATACCTACATGAAATCCTAAGAGTACAACAGCAAAAAATTACAGAATCGACAATATGGTATAGATAGTTGTTTAAAATTATAACAGTAATTTAGAAAAAGGATATGTGAAGTTTATACAAGGTTTAACAAATAAGTACAATAATTTGTTAGTGATTGCATTATGAATTCAGGATGGCAGGGTGTAGAGCTTTTAGTAGCGAATCTCGAAACGAAATTAAAAATATCAGATATATCAGGAATAGGTGTTACCTAGCCTATGCCGTCTGGGTACAAGCGATTTAAAATATATATAAACACTTCAAGAAAAATTATTGTCTATATTTGTTAACATTAGTTATTACCAGGTTATTTTCAACAAGAAAAATGAGGCAAATACTCCAAATTGATCTATATTTTTGATTCTCCTTGTATCTAAATGTATGGTCTATCTCAGGTGGGGAAAATAAATTTCTCATAAACACAGTAGTGCTGATAGTCAGTGTATATTTTACGAAAGATTTTTTCTATTCTTTTACGTTTTTAGGCACAAACTAAGTTAAAATTTTAGTCACTATATTTAACTTGTATTAAAAAGAAATAATCATCAATACATAATAATGTTTTTTATAATACATTGATTCTATGTTAAAGACATGTTACTAAATAAAAGAGACTTAGTTTGATTTTGTTAATTTTTGTATTGTTTCTTATATTGTTGTATTGTATTGTTGATTTGTATTTGAGTTTATAAGATCTATTGTAATTAATTAATATGAATGTATTTCTGATAACTACAATTTATTTATATATATATATATATATATATTATATATATATATTCTATATTAATATATATATATATATATATATATATGATATCTTTATTGATGCACCTACAGACAAATATCAATGTGTTGTTTTGTGGGTCTGAGATGTAAAAAAAAAATTAATAAATTTAAAATTAAATAATAATAATTGATTCTATGTTATAACATTTTAAAGACATAATACTCCCCATAATATGAGCCAAAGCTCGAGCTTATAGGAGGAGTATTTACAATCCAAATTAAAGTATAAAAGCAGAAACCAATTAGAAGTACAAATTTATTTTATACAGAAACCATTTGAGACATGTGGGCAATGTTACAATAAATCGTTGTCCAAAATCAAGGATTTGACTTCTTTCGTATTTTTGGACGTTCCTTTCTTGAAATTTGTTTTACGACAACAGTGTATTGTACCATTTAACTCCCAGGTATGTATAGTGATGTTACACAGTGGTTCTTAAAGTTGGTATCTTTATTTGTCTCTTTGTTCTGTGACTATTACTTATACAGTCTAAGGGGTGAGATTTATTAATAAAATTAAGTCAGGTATATTGAAAAAAAAACTTATTTTGAAGGCTCTTACTTACATAATTACTAAAATTAGAACATTGGTCCTGCCTTAATAATTAGGTGAAAACGTTAGGTTTTCATATTTAAGGCATGAATTTACCTATAAAGTATTGTAGACTATCTCTGTTGCACACTGTACATATCTCATAATGTGGGGTGTAAAAGCAAAGGCAGCAATATACAAAAATTTAAAAATGTTTTGAATGCAGTCACCGAGAATTACTAATTTAAAATGTACTGAATTCTAGATTATGTGTATGTGTCCCTTTCAAAATCATGTTTCCTTTAAATTGATAGGCTTTGTTTCCTATAAAATTATGAATTTATAGGAATTTATTAATTAATTTTTTTTTTATTTTGCTGCCTTTTATTGTTGAAGTTCATCTCAGGGTCTTCACATCGACGCGTTTTATAGACGTATTCTACTGCCAAAATGTAAGAACAAATTATCATATTCACTCACTGTTGCTAAGGCAACATAGACCTGGCTCAGAGAATAATGAATTTGAGTACGTTTTTGAGATTTTGTTAGTTTTGTGGTATCTTATCTGATTTATTTTCTAATTAGAATTCTAATTATTGCCCACTTGTTAAGTCGTAACGGTAATTAAATAGTTATTATTAATTAGTAGTAGTAAATTAATAGAAACGTCCACTTTCTGCGCCTAATGACCACGCCCACATACCCACCGGACTCTAATCTCCACTCCTCACGCCGTCCTTTAGTCTTAAGTTTAGTATTAATTACATTAGTAAAGATAATGCGTTAGCATGGTATACGTCCATTTCTTCTTACATATTATAGTGTAAGTAAACAAGATTATCATTTTTTAGTACATTTTTAAAACAAAAAGTGGTGGTTGGGCAGGTTTTCATACTTATCGACTCACTCCTTTGCCATGCACATGAATCCACGTGCCGTGTTGTATACCTTGCGGCGTACAACACAAATTAGGTTAAAAGAAAATGAATAAAATAGAAAAGAAGCAGCGAAAACCGAGCCCGGAACATATGCAATTTTCATAACACCATTTTCCAATGGGCTGTCGTGTTGTCACTTAAGAATTGCAATTGGTTAAATATCACTCAAAAAACTGCCATCTTTGCTTTCGTTTAGCACGTCGTGACCCAGTGGTGTGAAAATATTCCGTTGCGTGACGCGCACGCTTTCATTACATCCTAAAATTCACTCTTAACTCGCCTAAAGGTACTGATACACATGCTTATTAGTGGCACGTGAGCATGCGCAGTATTGACCTTCTTTAGCCCTTGCTTATTAATGGCATGTGTGTACGCACATTGCTAGTAATGAGCATGCTCATTAGTGGCACGCTCAAAATTCAACCGCCGGTTGATTTATTGTATTAAACCCAGGAACTGTTTTGATTTATTGATTCACTTGAATTTTCTATTTCAGTTTGCAAAGTTTCAATTTTGAACTAGAGTTCCTCTCTATTCAATGACAAGAGCATGCCACTAATAAGCATGTGTGTTTGATTGTTAGCTTTGACGCTAGTTTTGAGCATGCTAATGAGCATGCCAGTAATAAGCATGTGTATCTGTACCTTAAAGGAGAATGACTTCAATAAATATTTTCTACTGTACGTACAGCATCTATATTAATGATTGCTTCAAAAACGCAGTTTGCAGTGCGTTTGCGAGGTAAAACTCACTAAGGCCCTGTTGTTTCATGTTGGATTAAAGTAAAAGTTCGCTTAAAGCATAGATTTTTACGCATAGATTTTTTTATTTTAAGCATAGATTGGTGGGGAACTCAAAAATCTATGCTTTTAATGAACTTATTACTTTAATCCAACTTGATCCAATGGACCCTTAGTGACATATGGGTAATTTTGAGGTAATGAGGTTTAAACTAGGGATGCATCGATACGTACTTTTGCCGAAACGATACCGATATTTATAAAAAACTAACCCATAAAAACCAAGTTTTTATTATATTCCTTTCTCATTTACTAGTGGAAACAGGTTTGGCGCATAACCTATGCGTTGGGCTAGAGTCGAGCGACGCTACGAAGCGATTAATAAAAAATTTCGAAAAATCCAAAATTATACTATAATTATTAAAATTTTTTAAACGATAAATTTGTTAGATAATTTTTATCGTCGCACGAGTCTATCTGCAAAATTCAGCTCGATTGGATCATGGGAAAAGGGTTAAAAATCGATCCAAAGTTTTTTCGACAGACGACAAGCAACAAGCAGACGCTACGAGTTAAAAGAAAGGGAGTAAAAAAGTATTGGCGATACCGATGCGGACAGCGAAGATTTTAAAAGGTGTAAAAAGTTGTGAGCTTAGAATAGAATCATACGAAATTACTTGTATAATGTATATTTAGAATGTTTACTTTTTAATTAAATTTCTTATGATAAATTATATATCATAATTTAACATTACGTTCAGATTATTATCATATTATAAAAATAGCTTTAGCGAGCGGTGGCATGTCGATTATGAGGGGCCAGTATCTCTCTCTAGTGTGCATCAAAGCTGGATGCTGGAGTAAGGCGGGCTTCCAGGATGAGGATATTTCCGGAGCTGTATATCCTTTTCCTCATTCCTGCCACCCTGGATCTTACGAGGGCTGCACAGTCGGGAACACGCCCCTCCGTGAACATACCGGAAGCCTTGCAATATCTAGGAAGAGTATAATTAAGTATTATATACTTAAGGCGGCACATTCACTGCAAATGCATATTTCGGCGTTTTTTACGAAAATTTTGGTTTTTATTATTCATTTATATCAGAATGTATATGATAGACTGCAAGTTTTTAGGGCGATAACTTAGATAGAACCTTTATTTTTACATAAAAGTAATAAACTGAACATTGTTTACAATAATTAAGAAAATATAAGCATTAATCGATAGGCCGCGGCCAAAAACATCGTTTTTAGTGTTCTAGGGAAAACGAAGATTTAATTTATATATATATATATATATGAATATA
>JADDOH010012953.1:0-22377 GCA_016648135.1 Agrypnia vestita
CAAATAATTATAACATACACATATGAGTATAAAAGCAAAGGCAGCAATATCCAAAAAAATGTTTCACGTGCAGTCACTTAATATTACTTATTTAGAATGTACTGAATTCAAAGGTACCAATATCCACTTCAACCAATCAACTCCTTAGGATGTGTCACATAACAAAATGACCATTTCATACTAAAGTTAGAGTTGATGTTGATTTTAGACTGAAACATCATAGCAAAACACAGCAATATCCAATTGTGTAAATAGCAAAAGCAAAAATGTGAACTATTTGGTACCAAACACAGAAATATCCATATTTAAAAGCTAAATATGTATTTATTTATACACATATATAAAAGGAAAACTGAGGTTGTTTTTAATAAGCTTTTTTAAGCGCCAAATCATATGCGTGATTACATGCACTTTTTGACCATGCAGACAGGATTAAAAATGATTTTCAATGTTGTTTACTTAAAGTCAATCTGCTGTTTGTGAATGACAATTCCCAGTATTTTATAAACGATTACATGTTTAAACTGAGACCTGTAATTATTCTGTGTGGTAATAAAAATTATAAAACCTCTGGCATTTAAAAGGTTAAAAACTTATATCCTAGAAGATGTAGGTTTCATAGACCCCAGAGAAATTTCCTTGAGTAGTCACAGGTTTTTTGTATTAATCTCAGAAACCCCTGAGTGAGACATTGCTGCCTTTGCTTAAATATTTGTCATATGTTATATTAACAGGACACAGAAATATTTATGAGTTCGTTTATTTAAATAATAATGTAATTTACCATTACGGTGATACTCACTAAGAAAATAAATAAGAGAGTGATATTTCACTACATAAGTTGGTCCATACTTAATTAAATTTTAAAAATTGTAATCAAAAGTTCAATCCTGCCATCTCCAGACCTGATTTTGATTTCTGAATTTGTAAATTGTAATTTTGTATTTGTAAAAATTTGCTATGCCACGAACAGTTCTCAAAGATACGTTTGTTGTAGAATAAATGTACAACTTGCAATACGATTCAAGGTTCTCATATTGTAAATGGAAACTAATATGCCACAGATGAGACTGGGTTAATACTTATAATCAAAGATTCTATCAATTAGAAAATTGAATTAATAAAACTGTACCTCCGCTTCAGCCGCTTCCATGGTGCTAAGTTGCTGCTTGAGCGCTTCAATACACCGGAGTTTAAGAATATAGTCATCATATAATTTTTCCAACTCCATCTCCAGATTTTTAAATTCAGCTTGATATGCTGGTCTAAAATACAAAAATACTAGTAATGCGAAAAAATTACAAAAATACGTTAAATTTTAAAAAATAATACTTATAATTAAACACTTAACAATCTACGTATGTATATAAGAAAGTGACTTCTCACACCATACTACTATACATATTTACTTGTTTGTATTTCATGGGCAATCACTATGTATTGTTTAAAGTATTCATTCATTTAATGTACACATTACCTTATATTTTTTTTAAATATAGAGATGCAAACACGAAATACGTATCACATCTATATTCTTACTATTTTCCAACTAAGCTAAACGGTTGTGCTATGAAAATAGGACTAACTTGCTAGTCTGGAGTGAGGTTCGAACCCACGACCTTTGGATCACGAGGCGAGTGTCCTAACCACAAGACCAACAAGCTACTCACAGGTTGTTTGTAAAAGCCCTGAAGGGTGTTAATAAATAAATAAATAAAAATATTATTAATACATACTTACATATTTCATACGCTCCCTAAGATACTTTATGAAGTAATTATATCTATGTACAGTGCCATTTTGTTAAAACAGTCCAATCTTATAAAAACAATATTTGCAATCTTCAATGTGACATCAATATTTTTACTATTTTTAAAAATCAAAGGTAAGCACTTATACTACGAAAATTATAAATAGCTTATTTAAGAACGAGGATTAGACCTTTAGGCAAATGTTTTATAGCAAGATCAAAAAGTGACATTTAAAACATTTATTGAAGATTCAGTATTCTGTCGCAATTTGTGAAAAAACAAAGTGTTTTTCTTTTATTTCAATATTGATGAATTAGAGCTAAATAATATTCAAAACCTTTCTCTAAAGGGGTTGGTTTTAAAATGAATAAAAATCTGTAATGAAAATCTCTACTTAATCTTCTGCATGGCTTGCAGTCTCTTCTCAGACCGCTCCAGCTCCGCTTTCTTCCTTTCAATCTTGGAATCGAGAGACGCCTCACTGGCAGCCACATTCTCAATCTGATCCTTGTAAATTGTTAGCTCTTTCTCGTAAGCAGCGCAGGCCTTCTCTACCGTGCTCTCAACAGCTGACAGATCCAGCGGCCGACTGATGGCTTGTTCGCGAATTTCCTATTAATAATTAAAGATGTTAAAAATACAGGGCAAAGAGGTTCTGTAAAATGCTGATACCAGAGAGGGGGTAGGTTTTTGTTTGGATCTTGGTTTGTTCTCATTTGAAATACTAAAAATTTAAGGCAAAATACATAAAGTGTTATTCCATATAACATGTGTTGTGTAAAGGACTACCATGAGTGAATTTTTAATAACATCTTCTTCTTCTTCATCTTCCACGGCCTTCTTCTCTCGACTGCTGAATGTAGGTCTTTTCTATTTTCCTCCACTCATCTCTGTTTCTCCCCGGTTCCAGGTTCTTCTTGCTTGCTGGACTATGTCCTCAGACCACCTTTAGGAGGTCTTCCGATGCTTCTACTTTTCGTCCAGGGCCTCCAATGTAGGATTCTGGGCATCCTCCTGTCGAGCCATATGTCCAGCCCTCTGCCATTTTAATTTCGCATTTTTATTGTACGAATTCAAATTTTTGCCCCCCCCCCAGAATCCTCGGAGCTGATCGGTTTTGCGATGTGAGATTCTGAACAATTTTTTCTACTCACCTGGGGTATTCCTGGGGTATGGGGAGTTTTAAAATTCGATTGCATTGGAAAATTTTTGGAAGGTTTTTGGCATTTACACACCATGCTTGCCATGCGGGTTGGCACGTTTATTTTCAGCCGCCACTAACGTGGGATCAGACGCTTTTTGTAGCCGCCCCTAACATGGGGAACAGACGCCACTACCTGTTGGTCCACGAGAGGTATTTTATTTCCCTCCTGCCCTCCATATCTGGTGAGCACTCCCCTATCCGCCACCCGGGGACTCATTTTCTAGCGGTTACAGGCTCCGCCAAAGACTAATATATAAAGACTTTTAATAAAATTACCTTATAATCGACTTCCTTTCCTAATAGATCAAAAAGTACAGCTCCATTAGCCGTTATCTCTGTAGCAAGTTGTCTAGCCTTCCTCAAATCATCAATCTGAAATAACACATTGAAATTTATAAATATGTATTGTGTTTAACACGTCCAGTGCTGAAAACGCCTATCGGCTTTCTATACCTGAGGGTTGGTACTAGACATCGTATATTAGGGTATTTTTCTTTCGGTTTTTTGCATTCCTTTAGTTTATAAACATAAAGATCGTTCATACAGGAATTTTTGTATGTTGTTTTTTAAATTTCATTTGTTACTACATATTATATTTTTAAGTAAATATTATATTTTTCCAATTTGTGTAGAAAAACACTTTTCATTGTGTAATAAAAATCTTGTAGTTGGCTGTGAATAATATTTTAAGCGTTAAAGGATTCATAGGACCGCAAAAGCTCACAGATTAGCAGTCGTAACTCTCCGAAGGTATGTCAGAAAAACAAATAATGCTACATATTAAATTGATCATGCTCTTAACTAATAACATTCTCAAATAAATCAATCTGGAAAAGCAGCCATTGAAAATTAATGCAAAGTTAAAGCAAAAGTAGTGAAATATAAATTAAATTCACAAGATGGGCAATTACTCTGCTGAATCAGATTTAAGTAGGTAATTCAAGTTAAAATAAACCCAAATCAGAAAATGAAAATGACACCAGTGATGCTATAATCAGCAGGGACTAGATTATATGTAGTGAATTTCGTCTCATAAAAGAATCTCGTGCATAGATATGTTGGACAAATAATAAATAAATCTCAAGCAGTATATGCAATTAAATTTGCCAAAAAAATAATGACAAACGTTTCAATTGGCCTATGAGATGAAGTGCAATCACTAAATTTCAAGTTGTGAAGAGACTACCTTTTCCAAAAATTATATCATCATCAAGGAAAATCATTGACTTTAAATTTCCAAACTCATTGAGAAAATTAAAAATTGAGAACATGAAAAAGAGATATAAGAAGGATTGATCTAAGATGAAAAGAATAGACTTGATTGAGTATTTTTAATCAAAAGATAAAAAAATTAGTAAATTTACGATTAAAAGAATCTAAAATTTATGAGTTACAGATATTATTTGTTAATTTAGATGCAGAATTACTAGGAATATTGAGTGGTTTTGTTAAAAATGAATAATTGTATACCTGTGTACTTAAAAAGATATTAGATAAGTAAAGATGTTGTGAAAAGTCAGTTAAATGAACAATAATAACTATTTCAACATGTTTTTATTGCATACTTGCCTAACTAATCCTGAAGATAGCTCCAATGTATCATGTGTCCCTAAAATATGGAAGACATGCTCCCCCCGATTAAGTCACACATAGTGTGGGATCAAGTCTCCCGTATGTATTTCGTACCATTCCCTTCCTTTGCTTTTGGTGGGATAATTACAACATTTACAAACCAATGTAAATAAATATTAAAATATTAAATATTAAATATTAAAATACACCATATCGAGTGTACCCAATTAAATTTCACATCTTTGGATACAAAGATATTTGAAATATGATATAGGTAACTATAATAAGGAAATTAGAGGTAAAAAACAAGAGGGGAATCAAGCTTCCCCAGTCTCCCTTACTTTGTTGATGTGATGTTTATTTTGTAGATGTACATAATTTTATTTACATATTCTTTTGAATGAATATTTAATTACAATACTTTCCGAAATTGACATCTGGAATGGTTGTTTTTTAGGATAATATTAGCTTTTAAATTTAAAGTTCATGATGATTGAGGAATGCATCTCATAAATTTTAAAGGAATCTCATAGGAAATTCGTGATTCGATTGGCACTATTCCGATGTGTGTCGTACTTTTTCAGTATTTGACGTAACACAGGACCCTAGTGCACATTATTTCAACTCAATTCTTATGTACGACTATCAAGACCTGTATTTGCCATAGTATGTATATGATACACATGATAATCAAGAAACATCACTAAGAAAAAAATATACATACATGTTGACACATGTAACTTGAAAGGTAAATTTATTATTGGAATGTTATTTTTCAAAATATGTTTAGCATTTTCCAACCTTTGATGAAATATCAAATTGAAATGTAGGGTCCTCAGCATCTATTGTATCTTCACTATCAACTTTGGTCACATTAAGTGCATCATAGAGTACGGACGTAATCTTCAATAATTCCCGTACTGCATATCCATCAGCACCATACAGCTTCTTGGTGTTTAGTTTAATATTTGCTTTTGTCATCTGAAATTAAAATATTTTGGGACGATTGGGGATATCTATCAACATTGAATGCTTCACTATACTGCAATTTGTAAATAAACCTACCATGAACTGAGCTGCAGATCGGATGATCGTAATTCTCTCATCCATTGTATTGACTCCTCCATCAAGGTGAGTTTCAGGATCAAAACGTTCAACTAACCATTTCAATAAATTAGCAACTAATGGAAAATTAGGTTGTCTAAAGCTCTCCAAAGACACATTATGAGGGTAACCAAATGCCCTCAAATGTTCTGTAAAATCTATTAAAAATTGACATATTAAAACATCTCATATCTTCTAAAAATATTTATGAAAAATGTACAAATGTAGTACACAGTATTTAGATATCTAATAAATCCATAAATTTATTATGTTGTTTTGCCGATTAAAAAATTAACTTCACTTACTTCTTGAGTCTCTAAAAGACATTTTTTAAATATAATAAATATAAATTAGTATTTTTGGATAATTCCAAATCCACTGACACGTTGATTTTTAGAATATTCTGACACTTGAAGATGACATGTCCACACACATGAAATACTTACATTTTCAATGTTTTATTTTTGTTACCATGGTAACCAGGGACAGATTGGAATGGTATGTCCTAGGGAAGCTAGTATAAGTCATCAAATTTACAAAACTAATGCAAATATGTAATACCAACAGGCAGTTTATAAAAATGTAGACTCCGTTCACTTTAAGAAAGCCACTTGCATTGGTGTGAGTTACAGTGCGTATACAAAACTTCGAAATATAATTTTTTTGAGTAAATGTTGGACGCAAAAAAATATATAAACAGTATTTTATTTTTTAACCTGAAAAAGCATAGGTATATGTATCATTAAAAAACTATATTTAATTTTTTATATCCCCAAATAATAATTATTTTGAAATCTATTCGTAACCGTAACTAGAATTCAATAGCTTATTTGACTTTGTTTTAAAAATAAGAATGATTTCAAATTTGTTATTAAATAAAATGAAAACATTGACTTTATGCTTTTTTAATAAAATTAAATATGTAATATCAAATTTTTATAATGAATTTTAATCAGATAAACTATTGTCGCCTGTATCGTACTCCGAATCTTCGTCTAAATTTATATTAAATGATGAAAGTCTGTGACTTTATCCATTTGAATATCGTTTGTCGCGTACTCAGTTTCAATTCATTTTGTATGTCTGCAAACATTTTCCCGTTCGCTGATGGTTATTTTATCGACTTTTTTCCAAAACTAATCTCTTCACAGATTCCAATGTCGTACCAACATTATTAGAGGCCACATATCCCATAATGTGTGACCATATTTTCTCGATAGGATTGAGCTCTGGGTGATATGGTGGCAATCTTAATACTTCGTGTCCATGTTCTTGGAAAATATAATTTATTGCATACTCTTTGTGTTTCGTTTTGTGCAAATTTAATTTAAGGTTATAAAACTCTGCCTTCAGCATAGTACTGGTAAATTCTATGCCCTTTCTTAAAAAGCCATGTATCCACGTGAGCCAATCCCGCTCCTACCTCGAATTTGAGTAGGAGCAGGATTGAGGACCTTATTATGATAAGATGCGTTGTCAATGACTACTACTGACTTAAATGATCTAAAATAAAATATAAATAAGTACTCATACTTATTTACTATAATATTTGTCATGTTTGAATTTCACGTTATATGTGCAGTTTATAAAAAAATTCAACAATTATAATTGCCTTCGAATGAATGTATCATATGTGTGTAATGATAGATGGTGCTGTTAGGATTATTTTTTGTTTGTAACCTTGGTTGCAAACGACTTATTTGTGACCATGGTTACCTCAAAAAACAACACGACAATCATCAACTATCCCAATTTTGAATGTCCGCTGCAGCACAACAATGATAATGACTAGCCGCTAATGAGGCCCAGGCGCATGAGTGTGACACGTCAATCAACGCGCGGTTCAGGTTCGAGGGTCGTTATTAATTATTACTATGTCCCGTGATTTTTCACGGTTTTATGGCTAGTAGTTAATAATTACCGAATTGCTGGTTTTATATAATTCTTCAAGATATTTATATACATTTAAAACTATCTCCTTTGCTCTACCTGAAAGTGATTTTCCCTTTCCTTACTTAGACATATTCGCAATTTTCTGGTCACCGTATCTTTGAGCAAAAAATATTAAAAAAGAAACAACCGCTTCGCTCCCCATCAGAGTGTTACTGAAGCGGCCAATGGAGTTGCTTTAAAAAAGGAATACCACTACACAATTTACATGTTACAAAGGGTATTACTCACACTAATGCAAGTGGCTTACCTAAAGTGAACGGACTACTTAAAACAGAGAGTTACGTCAAGCATTATTACAACTTACTTAAATGGAAAATGCACATTTTGCGTAAATCAAATATGTATATTTTTTACTCACGATGTACATACATGCAGGGAAGTTTTACTTTTTAACTGCCAGCCATATTTGACACTTGGCACAACCATAGGTCAGTCATTTTTTTTTTAATGATTTAAGTTATCTTATTCATAGCCTTGCCAAATATGTAAAGTTTAGTTTTAGAAATAAATAATAAAAACATAATTAACATCCAGATACCGCCCATAACCTCCCCACTCCTATCCATTCTAACCCCGCCCCCGACCCCCACCACCATTACACCCACCCAATCCCTATAAATTCTGTCTCGAATTATTTTTAATTTAGTTGTAAACGTGTTGTTATTGACAATGGGAGAAATCCCGAAAACGTTCTAACAATTCAAAATAAATTTAGTGGAATAAAACAGTGTTGTTTACCCTCATTTTTTTAAATAGTGAAATATTATGTAAATTTAAATATTAATGAAAAATAAAATTAAAAAATAGTAAATTAAAGGCTTGGTCATTTTTGAAAACATTATTTATTTTCACGGGCAACTCAACTGAAATGAAAAGAATATGAAACATCATTACATAAATGCAGAAAACTATTCTCAATTTATTATCTAATGTAAATATTGTCCCTGGCTGGAATCAAAGTCATTTATTCTAATCATCATCACCACCACACCTTCAATTTAGTGCAATAATTTAGGGTACCACTTACCATCCAACACTTAACAAACTTCATACTTATGATTAATTACTAATTTTTTATATTAGATTATTTATAGAGAATGTTACAGAAATTAAAATGTGAATAGAAACATAATTTTTTTATTACAAAGCTAATAATTTCAGCCAAGGAGCAATCATATTCAAGAACACTGCCGTCAACAGATATTACGGAAAGTGACCATTTCATTCTAGATTGGTTGACTAGTGACCAATCTAGCGGTAATATCATAAATCATGGACAGTTGGTGGTTGGCTCATGGCGCGTCTCTCAGCCTCAGCACGTTTGATGAACAGTCTTTCTCTTGCTGCTCTCTGATGCCTGAAAGATACAAAAAATACATAACCTAAACATTACTCCAAGATAAGAGCTAAGTCAAATATGCATATTCTACCAATTTGAAAAAATGCATTCCTACAAAGGTTCTTTGAATAAAGAGGCAGTATTGCAACATTAGTACTAAATACAAGAGGTACTATTTTTGGGACCGAATATTAGGTCCTTACATATGAAATTGGGGTTTAGTATGGGAGGAACATAAAGCCGATTTTTTTTTATTATAATATATTTATTTAATCAAAGTATGTACCATTGCTATCTATGCACTTTTGCCATCTCATAGGTAGTTCATCGATCCCTTTACTAAAAAAACCATTCGGACGGGAATCAATAAAATCTTTGAAGGCGGTTTGGACTGCCCCATCGGAGTTGAATTTTTTTCTTTGCAAGAAGTTATCCAAATTTCGAAAAAAATGGTAATCTGTTGGGACAAGGTCCGGAGAGTACGGTGGATGTCTTAGACATTCCAATTGAAGCTCCTCTAATTTGGTAGCCGTCTGTTGTGCAGTGTGTGGTCTAGCGTTATCATGGAGCAGCAGTGGCCTAGAGCGATTAATCAGCCTCGGTTGTTTATCAGCTAGCTTTTCCATCATGGTTTGCAGTTGCTGACAATAGACATCTGCCGTAATCGTCTGGCCAGATTTAAGAAAGCTGTAGTGAACGACACCAGCACTAGTCCACCAAACGCTCACAAGTAACTTTTTTGGAGTCAATTTTCGCTTGGGGCATGGTTTGGCTGGTTCGGCAGGGTTCAGCCATTGCGATGAGCGCTTCCGATTATCGTACAGGATCCACTTTTCATCACAGGTAATGATTCGATTTAAAATCGCTTCATTATTGTGCTGGTTGAGTAATGCAACGCAGCAGTCAACGCGCGTTTGTTGATTTGCTTCACTCAATTCGTGAGGTACCCACCTTTCAAGCTTTTTCACCTTACCAATTTGCTTCAAGTGGATTAAAAAAGTTTTTTCACTAACACCGCAGCCTGCAGCTAACTCGGATGTGGTTTGCGATGGATCCGCTTCCACAATAGCCTTCAATTCTTCATTATCAACTTTGGTCTCCGGCCGTCCACGGGGCTTGTTCTGCAGGTCGAAATTTCCAGAACGAAAACGTTGGAACCAAAAACGCACTGTGTTTTATTTTGCGGCACCGTCGCCATACACATCATTAATCCTTCGAGCCGTTTCTGCAGCACTGGTGCCACGGTGGAACTCGTACTCGTAAATAACGCGATATTTCAAGTTTTTCATTTTGTAAACTGAGTGACGCAAAGAAAAAAACAATTGAGGAAAAAACAAATGAATCATAATTTTTAAAACACAAATACATGAGTAAATAGCTGTATAAATTTGGATTTGGAATTCCTAACCAAAGAGAAGATATTTGAGATCAAATTTGCCAGTACGGCAAAACGCCAATTTCGTATGTAAGGACCTAATATTAATAAGGGTTTACAAATTTTACAGAATCACAATTTGATAAATTAGAAATTTTGGAAATAAGAAAGAGTGTAAATAGTAAATTGAATGTTATAAATAATCAGGTCCTTTTTGCAAATAGTCATCTTTTAAATTTTTTTTCATGTTGAGTAGGTACTTTATATTATCATTTTCCATAAATAACTTTTTAATATTTTGATCTATACTTCGATTTTTTAATTTTATTTTTGTTATCCTGATGAAGAAGCCATTCATTGGCTTCAATACATGTTGAATTTTTTCAATAAATAAGTGGTGTGTACAAAGTTAATTTGTATAAATTATAATTTTGTCACCACAAAATAAATTTGCTATACTTGAAGAAGTTCTTATTGTTTAGTAATCGAGTCTCATAAATGACTAAGAAGACATTGTATTGAAATTTTTACTTTGTGTCATTCCTTCTGATAGTGTGTTGGATAGGGATAGCTAGATAGGACAAATGATGATTACTGAAAAAAATTAAAACTAATTAAATTTATTTTGATTTTTTTTTTCAGGCTGTGTGTTTTTCAGGTAATGGATCATTCGGTGTTACCAAGAGCATTATAAAATAAAAATATAAACTTACGGAATCAAATATGCTATCGTCTGAAGAATCCATTAGCTCCAAGTCGTTCTCACAACTTGATTCAGACGGATTAAATCGTTAATCTCTATTCCTTTAAGTTAAGGACAACTTCCATATCATCTGCACTGAATTTTCACAACCATTCAGAATAAATTACGGGCATGTCAATTGTAAGCAATCCTCTTTACAAGTTTGGTAATAAAAACTATAAATATATGAGGAACAATCGTGGTTTTCAATGAAAACAATAAAGAAAACCTTTACCCCAATCAACAGTACCTCAGAAGACAGGAATATTCCACGTCAAATTTTACATGTTACATACAAGTAAGATAAGTAATTTAACTGAATTCACGCAATGATGGCCCATGATGACATATATTGACAAACATTGAGTAGTCTGTTGACGTAGTGATCGTAATGCTCGCTTAGTGGTCTGGTGGTCGATGGTTCGAGCTCCATTTCAGGACCCCAGCAAGTGAGTCCCATTTTCGTAGCACAAGCGTTTAGATTATTTTGAAAATACTAAATATATTGATGCGAAACGCATTCCGTGTTCGCATCTCAGTTTAAAAAAATAAAATAAAATAATATTCCTGTCTCCACCTCCACGAATTCCCTACAGCATATGTAAGTATAAATTTGGATTTTTCATTATTAATAAACTGCAATAAAATTCAAAATAATATTTAAGAAATAATAATCTACTACAACCTTTATTTTTGCGAAAAAAAAATCAATCTACTAAGTTGCTCAACCAATTAAAAAAAAACTAACCCATAAAAAACAAGTTTTTATTATACTCCCTTTCTCATTTACTAGTTGAAACAGGTTTCGCGCCTACTCCACGCGTTGGGCTCAAGTCGAGCGACGCTACGAAAGGGAGTAATAAAAACCGTTAAAATTTCGAAAAATTCAAAATTATACTATAATCATAAATTTTTTTTAAAGAAAATTTGTTAAATAATTTTTATCGTCGTATTTAATAGTAACTTAATAGTACTCCTTATCAAATTGTACATGATTAAAAACGACATTGTCGTGAAACGTACAGAGGTTTCAAATCTGAAAAAATTTTAATACCCCGTAATTTTATGTACAAAATATTCTGTAATACTATTTTTCTAATAAATATATCATTTTATATAAAATGATTTAAACAGAAACTGTTGTAAAATGCGTCTGTGTAATTATAAAAAATAGGCAGGATTTGGGAAATCAACCAAATACTAGAATATCGAATTACTATTCGATATATCGAAATTAGTATCAAAATTACTGTTCAGCTTTTCGTTTCCACAAGTCTGCCTGTAAAGTTTCAACTCGATTGGATCACGGAAAAAGGGTTAAAAATCGATCCAAAGTTTTTTCGGCAGAGAAGCGACATGCAGACAAGCCGACAAGCAGACGCTACGAGTTAAAAGGAAGGGAGTAATAAGCAATATCTTTTTGAACATATTAATAATCCTTCTGAAACTCGTATTAAATTAACTTACGTCGGCTAGACTGGTACACGATAACACTAGGTACTTGCAAACTTGAGTGGTGCAGACAAATAAAATCCTTCAGACATGAGCTGGCAGTTTTACCGACAGAGACACTTTGCCTAGATTGCTGCACATTAAATATTAATATTCACGTGCGCGCTGAAGAATGTAAAGCGAGTAATTTTTTTACGTATTTCATCTGAAATAAAAATGCAATCACGAAATTCTGCGGTGGCCCATTCTCGAAATCACATACTTCATCAGTCGCCTGTGTGCCAAGTCTCTCCAAGTGGCGTTTAAATGGCGTATTTTATAAAAAATGTCTCTTTATTCATTACAATATCAAAATACACAATTCTTTGTGCAACAATATCCGTCACTGACGTTATCAGAGTATAGCGTCAGCGACTACCGACTAAAGGTACAGATACACATGCTTCTTTAGTGGCATGCTAATGAGTATGCCACTAATAAGCATGCCCTAACAACTGTACACACTCGCTCATTACTGGCATGCTTATTAGTGGCATGCTCATAAATAAGCATGCCCAAAGCTAACAATCAAACACACATGCCTATTAGTGGCATGCTCTTGTCATAGAATAGAGACGCTCTTGTTCAAAATGGAAACTTTGCAAACTGAAATAGAAAATTCAAGTGAACCAATAAATCAAAAAAGTTCCCGAGTTTCCGTCCGCACATTTTTGATTTTAGTTTGCCTATTAATAAAGTTTCGTAAACATTATTTCTCACTATATTATTTTTACACAACGGTGACCTAGTATTCCACAGACATTCGTGATTCCTATAATAAGTCACGAAAAGTAATGTTTTATCATCTCCCCAACGCGCCATATTTGTTTCATCTGTCGCGGACTGAGAAGATCGCATTAATAATACTAGCCGCGAAGCCCGCGAATGACATAAGCATGCTCATAATAAGCAAGCCTGTTTAAGCGTACTCCAAAGATACCCCTTCTTTATAAATCAACCGGCGGTTGATTTTTGAGCATGCCACTAGGTGGCATGCTCATTTCTAGCAATGTGCGTACACACATGCCACTAATAAGCATGCCACTGTCAAGGTCGATACTGCGCATGCTCACGTGCCACTAAATAAGCATGTGTATCAGACGCCTAATGCGTTACGATGGCGTTACGCTGCGCCAGACGGCGCTGTTCTCACAGCCTTAACTCGCGACTGAAACGACGCTAATACGCAAACACAAACATAATACGATTTCGCCATAATTTCGCCAATTTGTAATTTGTAGAAACTCAAGCAAATAAAGTAGTATTTCAGCAATTAGGGATCCATAGATCATTTGGATTTACAGAGTTAATTCATATTGTAATGTGTTAACGTAAAAAAATAATTTACTTGCATTTCAAATTGATCTCGAAATATAACATTTATGTTTTGACTAATTAATGTATAACTTATGACTAATTGAGGTAAAGCTTAAATTCAAACACGTATTCGCAGGGTTAGGCAGAAAGGATAGGACGCCAGAAGTCTTCCCATGCGCGCTCGTTGGGAACTTCTAATGTCCTCTATTGCGTCCCATATATATTTTTACCATTCTCTAATTACTCATAAGTACTACGCACCTAAACCATTCCAAATTTTCTTTATCAAATATATCGACTAAGCTAAAAACAGATTTATAATCGCACCCAATTTGTTCATCCTTTGTTATGTATAATTTTCCACACATGCGCCTGAGCGACCGAATTTTCATTACTTTCATATCTGTTACTAATTACACAGTGATATATTATATATAAAATTTAATAATATTTTAATAATGTTTGTATGTCAATATGGCAGAGGAAATATTTCTGTAGGGTTTAATGCAAAAAGAGCAAATTATTCGGGAACCTAAATCTACTGAGGGCACAGGCAGGAAAATACGTATTTAGATTCAGTCAGTAAAACCAGCACTGCCAATAATAGTAATGAACTCAAACGCCCTTTAGTTTCTATACTCGTTCTTGTCGTTTTTTATTGAGAGGCTTCATAACCTTTCTTCTCCTTGAAGATTCGAAAGTAAAAAGTCAATGATACGCTGTTGTCTGATTGTCTTCATCTCTTGACAAAGAACAGTCGACACACAATTTTTGGACTTCCCATTGGTCGGACTGACAAAACCGGGCCGAAATTTGAACATGATTTTTATTCAAGATTTTAATCATTTTATTTGACTTGTACCTACCTATCAAAGTAAATCAATTTTTAATATTTGATGTAAATTAATGTAATGATAGTCTAATGTTTTACAAAATATAAGTCAAAAATATTTTAAAAAATGCAAACTTTGATGTCGATTGTCTCTATAACTGTTGATATTTCACCCAAAGTGTAAAGAATATTTTCTTTTCAAAATTGAATGAAGAAGACTTCCCCGAAGTATTTTCTAGTAGCCTGCATATACCTGTATATAGTAAACACCTGTATATACCGAAATTTTTTCACACACGAGAACTCGAAAATTACAGATCCAGTGGAAAGGTCTTATGTCGCATGTAGATACACGAATTAATTACTAACTTACCATAACGCCGTTTCCCCGTGAGGCTAAGCAGAGAGGATAAAGTGCCACACTCTCCTGTCCTGACATATAATTCTCTCCTCATCCACATTTATACATCTTCGCATGCAAGCTCGACGGTTGTTGAGGCTTCCAACGGGGCCATCTTTCAGTATCTGGTTAATCAGGTCGAGCGACGTCTTCCGCGTTTGCTCCCTCTTTCTGGCACCGTCAACACTTGCTTATATATCTTTCTCACCATTCCATTACCGAGAGAGACCCATTTTTTATTCTATTAATTATGCTTAGATCAGGTTTACATTAATTCCTAATATCTTCATTTTTATCTTAAATGGATTTGCTACACATACGCCTTAGGGATCTCATCTCCACTGCATTCAGTTTACCTTCGTTCCTCTTCTGCCAGATCTAGGCCTCACTTCTACACGTCAGTATTGGTACCAGAATTCCATTATGTATCGCTAATCTCGCCCCGATAGACATATTTCTATTAGAAATTACTGCATTCAAAGCTCCGTTCACCCTATTCCCCGCAGTCACTCTGCCCTCGATATCTTTCTCAACCTTCCCTCTTTTATCGAAAATATTTCCCAAGTAAACAAACTCAACTACTTTTTACAAACATTCATTGCCTACTAGTATTTCACACGTTGTCTTCCTTTCCCCATTCTCTTCAAAAGTAATACCATTACTTTTGACTTGTTTACATTCATAATAAGGTTACTTTCCTTGCACATATCATAGTACATCCTGTTTACTAGACTCTTGTTCTCTTGTTCGCTATTTTACATTAATACTGCATCATCCGTGTACAGTAAACAGCATATAATCAAATCACTCATTTTCGCTCCTACATTCACACATTCGAGTTCTTTCACACAATTATCTATATACAAGCCATGTAGACATTACGCAACCCTGTTTGAATGAATGATCCATTGATTCTTACACATACAGTACTTCCCTCGGAAAGGGATGCAATTGCGTTTATAAGTTTACTGTTCACCTTGTAACCAGATAGTACCTTTCATAACCTTCCTCTTATAACTCTATCATAAACCTTTTGCAGATCTACAAATTCACATAGATGTTTTTGGTTTTCGCTAAAAATTTCTCCGTCAACCCTCGTAGAGAAAAGATCTGATCCATGCATCCTCTTCCTCCCACAAAAGCCTCTTGCACGTCCCATACCTTTTCTTTCACCACGACGTCGAGACGCACTATGTGGTATCTAAATATTATATAAATTATTTTATAATCAGTAACCGCAAAAGACTATAACATAACATATAATGTGATTGTTTCTTAGATAAATACTTTTTTGTACGCTGTTGGTGTAAATGACGTTCAAAATAAAATTAAAAAAAGCTACATTCCAATACGAATGCTTGTATTTGTTTTTGAAAGCAAATTAAATTGGGTTCTAAGAAAAGTTGGTGTCGATGTATATAAGTCGTAAGTATTGGAATTTTTATGGCACCTATTTAAAGACCGTGTACGGTAACAACTTGGGTTATGAAATCTGTGAGCCATTGATTGAGTGTTGTTAACATCAATCTCTATTTTATTTTACCCATTAAATAGATATGACTGTTCAGAAATTATTTGTACGTGTACAAACACGTTACGCGAAGGTTATGTGTATGCGGTGAAGGCTCCCGGTCGCATGGAGGAGGCAAACATGAACACGTCAACGCGCTGATTATTTTTTCATCCCCGGCCACATTGTCAGTGACGCGCGCGTTACTTCTAATTTAAGTAACTTGATTGAATAAATTCTATTCACACCTATAAGGAGCTCTTTATTTTATGAATTAAACATAATATATAGAACATAGAACATTCGCACTTTCGCAGATTCATTTCAACTGTATATGTTGGTGATCTCCAACATGTCGAAGCCTCTATAAATTCGAAATAAATTCTAATTTTGCTATATAAAGTTCTGGGGATCTGAATTTTTGATATACTTTTTATACAGAGCCCGTGTAAAAAGTAAATCAACGTTGACGAGGGCACTCCAAAGGAAATGTTCCTTTAGATTTTTATCTACAGAGTTGTGCAATTTGCAGACATCCTGTCCCTTCGCTAGGCATGAGTTAAAACGAAGTAATAAATAAATGTCTCGACCCGAAACTCCCGAGGATTGCTCACGACGATTAGGGCGGCGACCGAACGGTAATATAACTTGTAAAAAAAAACTTTCGGTGAAGAAAGGGTCGAAAATAAAGAAAAGTTCGGAAAATAATACCGTTTAAAGACAAACATATTATTTAGCAGTATTTTAATATTTATGAATACTTTGAATAACAATAAATATCTTTTGTTTCTGTGAATTGTTTTTAGTTGGCAGCCACGCCCTGGTCCAATGCGCTACGGCTGCACCGCATCATAGCATGGTTTTACTTCGTGTTAAAATACCACCTTGGCTGCGAATTAGCAGTACCGAGATGGTAGCTTTTGCTCATCATGCGGTCCTAGGCAAGCGGTGGTTCAATATTCATTGTTGGAATACAGGAATTTGGAACGGTTCTCATCAACATTGTCGATCATAGATAATTATTTTAAATAATTGTACTTCGGTTACACTTTTCTTATTGAAATAAATATTTTCTATGCGTCAATAATAACACTAATGTACAAAATTAAAATTTTTAAGTGTTACATAAAAAAAGCGATTCTTGTATCATTTTTCCCGCTAATTTCAAATCTGCCTTCCAAATTTTTTTAGTACGTAAGGTGATAAATTAAACTAAATAAATTTTCAGTATTTTCATTCGCCTCCCGAAGCCACGTCTCGTAACAATTCGTTTATTCGTATTTGTATTTATATTTGTATGTACGTTTATTTGTATTCAGAAGATACGTACATACGAGTACGTTCAGTTGAGTTGTTTAGAATGTCAGCATCTCGCTGATCTTAACCAGGAAATATCATAGATTTAAAAAAAAAAAATATATATATTTAATGCCATGTAATATAGGTAAGTTATTACGATATTAAACAATAACACAAGCTAAAATAGGTATTAGTAGTATAATGTATATGTATAATTATTATGTATTACACAAGAACACTTCTTAAACTTCAACAAACAATTGACACCATGATCATGAAGGCCGGCAAATAAATACTATCGGGGAGAAAACTAGAAAGAACTTTCTACAAACGACTCATTGATATTTAAACTCTATTTATTTATATTTCAACAGAAAAAGTTCATTAACCTTTTAAAATATCCTATTACATCGCATAACATCCGTAATCACCTCAAACGGATGGCCTGGGGCCTCTTCATCAAATACGGATATTCGGCCACACTTTCATTCATTTCATTGTATTCATTAAACCTGATGGTAGTCATTGAAGGTGTACGGTCGTAGGATTTTTATCATATAACCCAAAATATTGTTTGCTTGAACTAAACAAGACTCCATCCTCAAAATCTACCTTGTCGGCACATACTAAAAGCAGTCAATCGGCTTCGCCGTTTTCACATAATTACGAGCGTACTAAATGTATTAGCTTAATTTTTGACGCAGAACAGCGTCTTTCTCTGAATTTGGAATGGAGGATTCGTACGGATTCTTGATGTCATGAAAAAATGCAGAATTTCAGTTACAGTTATTCGAGTTGTGAGACGAAGTCTGTGAATTGAGTAGTGACCATTCCAAAGATGTTTAAAAAATTCGGAGAGAAGATCCAAAAATACACATACTAGGTAAAAAAGGGCTTAAGGATTAAAAAGAAGCCCCTATGTCGGCAGCGAAAAACAACATCACAGGGCTCGGTTGAAAGCTGCGCGCCAGAATAGAAACTTGTGGTGTCGGACTTTTCAGTCACAACCGTCGGCCAGCAGAGGCGAGAAATTTCGGTGGAGCCTTAATAGATATGGTATAAATATAAGGACTCTCATACTATTATCCAAATTTAAAAGATTTTTTATCTTATGTACACACCTAATAATAAATTTGGTTGGAATCTATATAAGAAGACCACTTCATCGCCTATTTCATCAAGCACACAGAGAAGAATGTATACGTTTAAGTAGATTGGCGTGCCAAGACGAGGATCGTGGGAGCGCGTATCGCCCCGCTTTAATTAAGCACGTCAAATCGAGCATCTGGGATCTAGGGCAGGCGTTACCGGTTTTCGGTAAACCGTTTTACCGGTAAATATGGCTAAATTCCATTATCATTTACCGGTAAATATGGCTAAATTCTATTACCACGGAGAATAAATTCTTCAGCACCTACCATTAATTTCGGTTAATTATTTTTTGGCAGGTATTATATGATAATATTTTTAACTACGATTTTATGTGACGATATACAGATAGGCACGTTGAGAGTGTTGTAGGTTTCGTTTACTCGGAATTTCGTGGAATTTTCTTCGGTATAATACTTATTGTATACGTACTAGTATTGTATATGTTACTGTAGACGTGCGTTGAGGATCGGAGACTAACCATCACAAAAATCACTAGTCAGGTGTATTATTAGGCCTTTGGTGACAGTTCTGTTTTCCGACATATATTTTTAATGTCCTCTGAAGTTTCGTGAAGTTCAGTTGCACTAAACATTTTTCTTTCAACACTTCGACTCCTCAATTATACTATTAATTAAAATTGTTATATCTTAATCTACAGAATATGTGATTTTTAAATGATATGTTTTTATTTTATTACTGTATTGTGTATTACTTTAAAATGAATAAATAGTTCATATTGATTCTTAACAAATAATTGAATTTATTATAACCATTAGATATTAAATCTATACCTATAAAACTCAATGTCTGCCTGTCTGTCGGTCTGTTATCTATACAAATATACACCGTTTGTCCGATTCGATTCAAAATTTTCGTACTCGTACTTTAGGATCCGGCGGGTAACATAGGCGACATTTCCTCCCTATTCCTTTACCACCTTCCCCTTCCCCTGATATATTTTCGAGGCAAATCTGTACCGTTTGACGATCGGACTCAAAATTTGGAAACTTATTCTTTAGGACCCGGCGGGTAACACAGGTGACACAGGCTGTGTTTGCCATCAAGTTATGGACATCGCTGCTTTTACTATTTATGTGATTGGATATTGCCGTTTTTGCTATGATGTTTCAGTCTAACATCGACATCAATTCTCTCTTTAGTATGAAGTGGCCATTTTGCCGCTTGATACGTCCTTGGGGGTCGATTAGTTGAAACGTATATTACTGCTTTTGATTTTAATTGTGATTTGGAAACATGATTTTAAAACCTACAAAACCTTCTTCAATACAGTACATTCTAAATTATGTCTTCGGTGACGGCTTTCAATTTTTTTTGTTGATATTGGTGCCTTTATTTTATTCCTCATATCAGGGGCGTGCAGTAAGAATTCTGAAGCATGATATTTTCACATATATTTTGAATAAATAAATCGAAATAAAATATCGTAATATTCTTCTCACAATAAATATCATATTATTCAGAATTTAATATACAACAGTATTTTGTCACATACATATTTTATTTCTACGTTGTTTCCGAAATATATGTTTACGTAAATTGTGATAGCATATCTCCATATAAAGTAATAAAAATTCAAACCCCTCTATAAAGACAAGATTTTTCCCAATAGAAATGTAATGTATTTCACCATTAATTAATATAATTAACAAGAATATACTATTATTAACCACTAAATTTGTTGAAATATCAACTTTTTTCGGCCCCAATGGTCATTTTCTCAGGATACAACGAAGCTCACCGTGGATTCGAACGGTCGTGCGACAAGGCGCCCTGAAGATGAGCAGTGAGATCTGTTCGAAACGTCGGTAGACGATCGGTCCCTAGGACCAGAACCAAATATCTCTCTCTCTCTCTCTCTTCTCGTCTCGCTCTTATTTCTTATCTCTCTCGCTACTCTCTCTCTCATCATCTCTCTCATCGTTTCCCCTCCTGCTGTTCCTCCTGTCACGCCCCGGCCTTTCCCCTCCCACCGGTTACAGTTGTTGAGCTCTGCGGACGGCTATATGTCAGTGTTTTAATAGAATAGTGGAAAGGATAAAGAGAAAAATCTATATTGTTTTTTTTTTATTTTAAAAATTTAATATAAATATGTTTTTTTGTTGTTGTTTTTTTACAAGATAGAGACAGTTACTTATGATGAATATTTCTCTTATACATTGACATAAACTCGTGTGTAGGAGAGGAGTATCATTACATTTTACATTTACAGAGAATTATATAATAAAATGTGTAGACAATTAAGTAATAAATATACGTACAGGCAATTAGGTAAGGTTAAGTAGATAATAATAGGTATATATATAATTAAATTATGATGTTCATCAGCCCTGATGATGGACCCTGCAATGGGATCCGAAACGTTGGCCAGAGAGGTCACATACACACGGCAGAATATCCCAGAAAACTATACACAGAAGTATTTTCTAACGTTTTTTTAATGCCTCATAATTTTCCTCAGTCCTCATTTCAACAGGCAATACGTTGAACCATTTCACTCCTCTAAATGTGTAGCGATGCTGAGCAGTTGTGGTTTGTAGCACTGGGATATGTAATTTACCAAGTGTTACGTTTCTGCTACTTGAAACTCTTTGGGTCAGCTCGTTATTGCAGTATGCAATTTTGCTTGTTAATACTTTGTAATGTTTGCAAAGTAATACTTGCAATTTATTAAAAAGGTCTATTGTCGGATAATAATTAGATTTTTAAAAATGGTTTTTATAATCAACTTCTGGGCAACTTCTAAGGATTTCAATTTAGTTCAATGCACTACCCCATGAGATAATACCATATCGTAAAACTGACTGGACTAGAGCGTAATATAGTGTCTTTAATAATTTTATTCCTAAAATATTTCTTATTTTCTTATGGTGTGTTCTTGGAAGGGTTCTGTGAAAAACGTATCGAAAGGAAAATAAATTAAACAAAAACTAGTTACGGATTATATTTAACAGATATATATTTTTTTGAATTAAACTCAGTTTCACTTCCGAAATTTCATTATTTTTTACTCATTGGGGATTCACATTGTTATTTTATTAAATGGATAAAAAATTGATAAGACAATCTATCTTTAAGGTACAGATACACATGCTTATTTTGAGCATGCTCATTAGGATGCTCAAAACTAGCATGCCCTTACAACTGTCCACACTTGCTCATTATTAGCGTGCTTATTTTAAGCATGCTCATAAATGAACATGCCTTTGTGATTTTAATTTTAATTTTAATTTTAATTTTAATTTTAATTTTAATTTTAATTTTAATTTTAATTTTAATTTTAATTTTAATTTTAATTTTAATTTTAATTTTAGTTTT
>JADDOH010012954.1:0-19035 GCA_016648135.1 Agrypnia vestita
TAAAGATTGTGGTATGTGGATGCAAAACCGACACTATCCATATGGGCTCCATATGGATAGTGGCGGTTTTGCATCCATACGCCACAATTAATCCCCTCTATTCCCAGGTTAACAATTTCGTCATAATAAGAGTAGCTTGTTGGTCTTGTAGTTAAGGCTCGCCTCGTGATCCAAAGGTCGCGGGTTCGAACCTCACTCCAAACCAACAATTTAGTCCTATTTTCATAGCTCAAGCCGTTTAGCTTAGTTTGAAAATAGTAAGAATATTGAAGTGACATGTATTCCGTGTTCGAAAAAAAAGAAATATCCCAAGACAGGCCGTTCTTATTTATATGTAGATAGGTATGTAAAGTTTATATAAGTAATTTCGAGACATCTGTCAAATGTCCATATTTCTATCATTATAGCGGAAATATTTAAACACTTTCGATGAAGAAATTTGTAGATGAGTGAAAAAACTGATTTCTCTCAATTTTTAATTTAATATTAGTATCTATCTGCTTATTTTATATAATATTCATCACGTTAAAGTTGACGAAGTGTTCAATGTTATAAAATAGAGATAAATACACGAATATTAAAATAACGTAAAGCTACCCGAATATCACACAAACACGTGCGACACTTTACAGATAGAGCATACTTGGCAGTTATTGGAAATGGTGGCGCGGCTTTTTCACTAGAAACATTTTTCTGATTTTGCGTAAGGAGAATACATTTTTAAAATAAAGGCGAAAATAAAACGGGAGTTAAAAAATTATCTCTGTTTATGTGCAGATTTTTACTGGATACCTACTTAATTTCGTAAATGCTTGCGCGAGTAGGTATATTGCTCACCGAAATTGAAATTTCCCGGGTCGAGTATTCGCGAAATCGCGTACTACCTACTTGGCAGTTGACACATCCCCGGTTCGGAGTGTAATAATGAAATATGAAATTATCTGTAATTTCCACTGAAGCTAGTTACATTCTCTTCATGACTCTGGATCGTGTTTCGCTGAAGTCCCTTCTGCTCAGCTATGCGGGCAACTTCCGAAGATTGCTAAATTGTTGGTGAACTTTTCGTCGCTTCCGCATTTGGTCCGTTTAAAGTTTCTAATCGTTAACCTAAATCGCCATTGTTCGATATTCCTGGTATGTTGGATTGTGCGGTATGTAATCTAATTATACTAATACTGAATTCTGCAGGGTGAGTGTTTGCCGATAGTGGGTATTATGCAATACGCTGAAACTTTAGGTACTCGACAGGCATTCTATAATGTAAACTTCAAAATTACCCCGAAGATGTATTTACCCAACATTCTATTTAACAATAATACAAGTGTATTTTAAATACAGTTTCCAGTTAACTGGGCCACCGGTAAATCGGGACAACCTCTTATTTGGACCAAATCTTAAAGAACTGAAACCAAATCAAAGATGAAACAGAAATATACATCATTTATTTAATCAAAATATGTATTACAATTGTAAAATTTTATAATCACAAGAAAAAATATATAATGTAATTCTTTACGCATTGAAGTGGATAATAGCACCTGAAACGTGTTTTTTTTTCATATTTATCTTCATAGGTACTTAAAGTTATATAATGGATTTCATCCAAATTAACTCACCCACGATTAGAAGTTAACATCCATATACACGGTGGAAAAAATCAGTGGGCCCTGAAGTGAAACCACTTTAAATCCTTAAGATAGATTATTTTACTTAAAGGAAACATTCCTTTATTTTTAAAAAGAAACAAAACTGCGTTCAACCATTTTTCTAAAATTCGCTTGCCTCACCCGGGAATCGAACCAGCTAAAAATTCAAAAAATAAACACTCGCTATTTTATTCTACTAATCGATAGGATCAATGTTCAGGATAAAATCTCTCTAATAAACATTTTATTTTATCATCAATTCTAATCGAAGGACACGTATTACGTAACATTATTATTTAGCAAGACATTGATACTTAAACTATTAAAAAATACAAGGACATTTGAGTACGGTAAAAAATTGAAATATAGATTTTTTACAAAACGAATTAAACCTTCTACAGGAAGAGGAACGAAATAATATCATTTTTCAACAAGACGATGCTCCTGCTCACAATACTAGAATTTTCAAGGCTTACCTTAGAGAAAATTTCAATGTCTGGATAGGTACAAACGGGATGATTAGATGGTCTGCAAGAAGTCCATTTTTAGCTGGTTCGATTCCCGGGTGAGGCAAGCGAATTTTAGAAAATCTTTGAATGCAGTTTTGTTTCTTTTTAAAAATAAAGGAATGTACCCTTTAAGTAAAATAATCTATCTTAAGAATTTAAAGTGGTTTCTCTTCAGGGCCCATTGATTTTTTCCACCCTGTATACAGATACTATACAAAATTATGTGTATGATTGTATTAATATGTCCTGAATCAGTGGACAAAATAAAAGTATTTTTTGGGACCGTGTTGCAAACGGAGATATTTATGCCTGATAAACAATTTTTGCGAAATTGCATTTTACATGAATATCACAAAAAAACAACGCGACTACCTCTGTCAAATAGATACATTCGTGACGTTCACGGGAGTATTCGAGGTGTGTAAAATATTGAAAGTATCGAACCCTTGGTCAGCAGAAACACATTTATTCATACACACCATATTTACTCTAATCTATTTGAAAGCAATTCAGCAAGCAGACACACTTCCCCGCCATGTGAAAATACTTCTAGAACGCATCTTATGGAATGGTGTTCAGCTGGGTCATCGAGTTCCGCATAATTTCTTCTCTCGATCCAAATCGGGTCCTCTTCAGAGGCTTTTTTTAACGGGGAATAGCCAAAAATCACACGGAGCCGTGTCGGGAGAGTAGGCCGCCTGAAAAACCAGGGTTGTACTTATTTCGTCAAAAAAGCTTGAATCATTCATCCGAAGAATGGGAATTCCAAGCAGAGCTGCTTCTGCCCCATCTAGCATCTGTCCCCATTAGCAGCTTCGGCACAAATTTTGCGGACACTCTCTTCAAGCCTAAATCCTAAGTCAAAATTGAATGTACGATCCTATACTTACACCCACCTGGTTCGCAAGTTCTCGGTCTATGGTCTACATTTCTTCACTTGGAGGCATTCTGCGGCAGGAAAAAATTCACGCATGGGCATAAATGTCTCCTTCACATCTCCACCAAAAAACACCTCCCTTGCTTCGTTTGCTAGGGCGGAAAAAATAAAGGTTCGATATTATTTGAACACACCTCGTATTGAATGGTTGACAGTGTCGAGAGATAAATAGAAAAATTATGTGGAAATTTTATTCAAAAAATAAATCCAGATGGAAAAGGCTAGTAAAATTCGGCGATTACATTTTACGTATTGAAGTAAAGGCAAATCTATTCAATATATTGCAGAAAAGCTGGGTAGGTGCTCATGATCAAGCAAAAGATCGCCCACAAGATGTGTACATACCTCTCGATTTAAGTAATTTAAACAAATCCGTAGGGTTCGAATGTATCGAGACTTAATCGAATTCTTCTTTTCTTCTGGGTTATGTAATCTAGCCGAGTTTTTCCCATAAATAAATTTCGCAAAAACAGTAGTTTCAAAGGAGCAACTGCTAAATCGAGCCTATCGGTAAAATCTAAAATAATCTTTGGATCTAACTGTAAATCGGTATAGTTTTCTGATTTTTATTAAAATGGTGTTAAAAAGTTATAGGGGAGAGAAATATTTATGTGTTAAATAAAACGGATATTTTATACGAACGTTTCGCTGCAGTCTTATTCAGCGTCATCAGGAGAGCGTTCCATCACGGCGAAGGTGTAGGCCGAACTGATTCTTCTGAGGTCGTAAATTATATGCACTTTGCTGTGGAGTGTTCACTTCTTTTACGATAGAAGTCGCCAGTGTGCAATATGTATTAATAAAATTACATCTTCGGCTGGTTTTACAATTACATTATACTATGATGTCCTAAGATGCGATGTTCAGGGAAGTTATTGGATATGGTATTAGAAGGTGCGGCGGTATTAATCCTCCACCAGGATTTTTAAAAACAGAAAAAGCATTATGTCTCACAGAAAAGACTACAAAAAATAATTGAAAGTAAAATGTTAGATATAGGTATTATATATTATAAAATTCCACATAAAATTTTCCCATATACAGTGTCACTCGACAGGCGTAGGAGCTGAGATTTTATTATATTAAAACATAAAGATACTACTGATGATGGTGATAGTAAATTTCTTGTTTCCAAGTAAGTAAAATTCGGGCCCTAAATGAGAGGTCGGATACAAACGGCAGGATATCCCAGAAAACTTAACACATGTTTCTGAACGGCCGCGAAAAGATCAGAACATTCTTAATCATTTAATTTATCAATAAAACCAACTTCCAAGTACATACTTATGTATGTATCAGAAAATGTGTGTGTTTTTAAACGATGTTTTGTTAATTTTTTTTAATCTCCCTCAATTGTTTTATTTTGGGAAGATAATGCCCGCGCAATTTGACAGAGATGCGCTTTACTTAGGTATATTTACAAGATTAATTATCAAAATGTGTAGGTACATTATGTTAAAGATCTTATAAGAAAAATATTTTTATCCGCCACCCCTAATCCCCAATACTTAATTCAGTTTTCAAAATTAGTATAGTTTCAAAATTGTTATTAAATAAAATGGAAAACACTGATTTTATGCTTTGTTAATAAAATACTCTGAATTAGATTTTTTTTTTTAAATATTTAGATTAAGTAATGAAAATTAAAACTAATAAGTGCATCCATTGCTATATCGCATATGTCATTGGTATTAATCATTAATCAAAATATATAATTCTGTATGTAACAATGTCCGTCCACTTCTTCATCATTATTTGTACCATCACCAGATGGTGAAGAAGCAAACAACTATAATTCACTATTTAATAATGTCCATCACTAACGTTATCAAGACGCTACACTATTTTAGATAGCGATGTTCTCACAGCCGTAATCGGCGGCCGATATATGTAAAAAAGTAAACAAATTTTTATTTACCAATTAGAAAAGATACAGAAAAATCAAATTAATGAAAAAATATTTTAACTGCTACCGGGATTCGAACCAACGGACCTCCATTCTATCGCCACAGCAGTTTGGCAAGTTAACTAAAATTTTTCGACCTTATATGTAGTCTCTTTTAAATTGATTAACATTTTTATTTCATTTTTAAAGCAGTCCGCTTTTTATAATGCTATATTAACAAATAACTTTGTGCATCTACCGCTAGAGTTAGAGCTAGTTCCGTTGGCTCGAATCCCGATAGCAGTTATCTTTTCTGACGAAGTTTCGTATTTTACCCGTAAAATTTTCCATCGAACGAATTTCAGCTCCGAAGCTCCGGGCGCCATTGGCCTATGTTTGGTTTGCCTTTCGAAATAAAAACCATCAATCGCCCGAGAGAAAACTCTATAATATGATGCAATCACTCTCCGGCTCGGTAATTAAAACGTATGCAGAGGTTATTGCGCGAGTCGTCGCCGTCGGCAGGGAGAGCCATCCCCTCGTCGGCATCCGCTCCTGGGATCGTGACATTTGCCGGGAGGTGTGCGCTGTTTCCATCGGGTGTTCGTTCGTTCGTTCATTTATGTCAAAATATATTTGCTGTTTTAAAATTTTTTTTTGGAATCATTAAACAATATCTCTTCAAAGACATTACACATCGTGACAACACAATTAATCCATGTGCTATAAATATGGAAGATCTATTGATATTATTTATGGATTTGGCGTTAACGTGGTAGAGATTATTCTATGGTAATCATTTAATGAGGTGAAAATCATAAACAATGTTACCTCTACGTGAGTTTAAATATAATTCTATATTTAACTACTTTTATTCGAGCTAACAGAATCTCTCATCAACAAATTATGTATAGGTCTTTTTATATTAGGTCCTTACATATGAAATTGGAGTTAGTATGGGAGGAACATAAAGCCGATTTTTTTTAATTATAATTTATTATTTAATCAATGTATGTACCATTGCTATCTATGCACTTTTGCCATCTCATAGGTAGCTCATCTATCCCTTTACTAAAAAAACCATTCGGACGGGAATCAATAAAATCTTTGAAGGCGGTTTGGACTGCCCCATCGGAGTTGAATTTTTTCCTATGCAAGAAGTTATCCAAATTTCGAAAAAAATGGTAATCTGTTGGGGCAAGGTCCGGAGAGTACGGTGGATGTCTTAGACATTCCAATTGAAGCTCCTCTAATTTGGTAGCCGTCTGTTGTGCAGTGTGTGGTCTAGCGTTATCATGAAGCAGCAGTGGCCTAGAGCGATTAACCAGCCTCGGTTGTTTAGCAGCTAGCTTTTCCATCATGATTTGCAGTTGCTGACAATAGACATCTGCCGTAATCGTCTGGCCAGATTTAAGAAAGCTGCAGTAAACGACACCAACACTAGTCCACCAAACGCTCACAAGTAATTTTTTTGGAGTCAATTTTCGCTTGGGGCATGGTTTGCCTGGTTCGGAAGGGTTCAGCCATTGCGATGAGCGCTTCCAATTATCGTCCACAGGATCCACTTTTCATCCCAGGTAATGATTCGATTTAAAATCCCTTCATTATTGGGCCGGTTGAGTAATGCAACGCAGCAGTCAACGCGCGTTTGTTGATTTGCTTCACTCAATTCGTGAGGTACCCACCTTTCAAGCTTTTTCACCTTACCAATTTGCTTCAAGTGGATTAAAACAGTTTTATCACTAACACCGCAGCCTGCAGCTAACTCGGATGTGGTTTGCGATGGATCCGCTTCCACAATAGCCTTCAATTCTTCATTATCAACTTTGGTCTCCGGCCGTCCACGGGGCTTGTTCTGCAGGTCGAAATTTCCAGAACGAAAACGTTGGAACCAAAAACGCACTGTGTTTTCTTTTGCGGCACCGTCGCCATACACATCATTAATCCTTCGAGCCGTTTCTGCAGCACTGGTGCCACGGTGGAACTCGTACTCGTAAATAACGCAATATTTCAAGTTTTTCATTTTGTAAACTGAGTGACGCAAAGAAAAAAACAATTGAGGAAAAAACAAATGAGTTATAATTTTCAAAACACAGGTACATGAGTAAATAGCTGTATAAATTTGGATTTGGAATTCCTAACCAAAGAGAAGATATTTGAGAACAAATTTGCCAGTACGGCAAAACGCCAATTTCATATGTAAGGACCTAATATAAGCTTGCAATTGAGTTAATGTAGGTACAGTGCGTAATACGCGCATTGTTTCGTTATCTTAAGTTTTACGGATATCAGAGGGGCGTATTCGTAAACTTATAACAACGAAACAATGCGCGTATGTACCCACAATCACCCAATTGCAAGCTTATACGAAAAGACCTACACTTCACCTGTCAATGAGACATTCTGTTACTCTCGAAACTTAAGTAGAAAAATATGAAATTATGTTTAAACTCACGTAGAGGTAACACAGTTTATGTTTGTACCCAATTAAGTGATCATCTAAAAATTTGGTTACCAAGTTTTAATTTGTTCTTAATATTGCCATGTTGTCATTTTTATTACCATATTATAATTTATTATTGTATTGCATATTTATAAAAATATTTTCACCATATTGTTAGGGTTAAAATATTTTCACCATATTGTTAGTTTCACCGACCAAAATGTTAGGTGATAGTTTGATGTTCCAAGGGCGCGATTTGGTGACATACTGCAACATGCAAATAATTTTGGAACGCATTTACTGATAAGTCACCTTAGTGTTGCTAGTTTACTATTTTGAGTGCTGCTGAAAGAAAATTTCTAAATTTTTAAATATTTTATTGATTTGTTATAATTTTCAGTGGTCTACGAAAAAATATTAAATGTTAAATGTAGTTATTCCTCGAAAAGTGAACTTTCTAATTTCAATTTATCGTGTTAATGTTTCTGGAAGGTAACTAATTCCATCTCCATTCAATAATCTAGTGAAAGTTTTAGCGAAAGGCTCGCACTGATAAAATCTAATGATGAAGATCAGTATACGGTAAATGGATGATAGGGAATTTAAATGCCTGTCCTGAACCCCGCAGATAAACACTAATTAATATCGTAATTTTTTATACACTTTAACTTTTATGCCATCTTCATACTATTAATTTTATTTAGTCATCCTTTTACATAAGCGTAGATATATTTTTTTCTTGATTCTGAACCATCGTTTTTACATTTGTCTCGTAATATTGATCATGCTGTACTCCGCTAACAAGGCGTATAATAAATACCGCTCAACCGGCTTGTACGACATGTACTCCTGGTAATCCCGGGGAAGTGCAGTTTTTCATTTTGACGCGAATCCATCGTTTATCTCCCTCACGCTTGTGGAAATTTCCGCGGCGATAAGTGAAAAAGAATGTCTGAAGATGAACGCAAATATCATACTGGTTCCATCGTATTTTATTACAGCCGCCCGCGCACCGAGTTTCAGGTTTTCGTCTAATGGTTTCGCCTAACGGCTGATTTATAGGTTTTTTCCTTCAGATAATATTGGACCGGAGACAGACGCCGAGAAGCATATTTTCGGAAAGACGTACCTACAAAATTTCATCTCGAAGAGTTCAAACTTTTTGGATTTTTGTGGGCGTCAAATAGTTTTGGATTACCGAGATTTCGAAACGACGCGACGCGAATATTTTCGATCGATAGCTTCGCAATTCTTTCTTTAAAATTTACAAAACGTTAATAATGATGGTGAACTCGTAAACTTCCCAGATAAAATTTTTAAATAACTTTTGCTGTATTAATTATCGGTTTGCATATTGGATACCGACATTATTTACAGTTTCTGAAGTTTGTAGAACTCCACAATCACATGTATGAAAATAAAACACTTGTTTTTGATTCTACTCGTTTAATTTTAAACTTTTGAAACGCGTTTCGCCTTGTGAGCACATTATCAGTCTAATAATTTAACTCAACTTGTATATAAGTCAATGTTAATTTATACTAAAAGACGGCTATTTAATTGAAATAATATTCTACGCAGGAAATCAAAAGAGGCAACATTATTCATTGGAAAATAAAGGGTTTATTTTAATCGATCTAAGTGATTCTTAAGTAGGTACTGTGTTTACTAAGTACAAGTTATTGTTCCAACACTAATGGTGCTGGTAATTGCTGGCAAGGGGAGTGTTTTTTATTTATTAGAAGTATTTTTTTTTTCATTTTATGGTGAGAAAAGAACCATGAATTAATTATTAATTATTTGTGCTACCTATTTGTTTTACTCGTATATTATATTAAAATCGAAAAATATTATTTGTCAAAAAACCTAACGCGTAACATAATAACATCATTCCAAAAAGTTATCTGGTGAATGCTTGTTAAATTTTTTTGATATATTTTTCTCTTGTAGCATAAAAGCTCGCTAAGTGACGGGTATTTTGATTCTAAAGGCAGGAAAAATGACAACCATTAAGAAAATAAAACACGCGATGATGATGTAATTTCACCATCGATGAATGATTGATGATTAATTCTCCAAGAAATATGGCGTTTGTTATTCTTGGATCACAAACACCACAATTTATTAATCATGGCTTAAATATCAACTGTACATATTGCGCCTATTATATTAGGTCCTTACATATGAAATTGACGTTTTTCCGTACAGGCAAATTTGATCTCAAATATCTTCTCATTGGTTAGGAATTCCAAATCCAAATTTATAAAGCTATTTACTCATGTATTTGTGTTTTGAAAATTATAATTCATTTGTTTTTTCCTCAATTGTTTTTTTCTTTGCGTCACTCAGTTTATAAAATGAAAAAATTGAAATATCGCGTTATTAACGAGTACGAGTTCCACCGTGGCACCAGTGCTGCAGAAACGGCTCGAAGGATTAATGATGTGTATGGCGATGGTGCCGCAAAAGAAAACACAGTGCGTTTTTGGTTCCAACGTTTTCGTTCTGGAAATTTCGACCTACAGAACAAGCCCCGTGGACGGCCGGAGACCAAAGTTGATAATGAAGAATTGAAGGCTATTGTGGAAGCGGATCCATCGCAAACCACATCCGAGTTAGCTGCAGGCTGCGGTGTTAGTGATAAAACTGTTTTAATCCACTTGAAGCAAATTGGTAAGGTGAAAAAGCTTGAAAGGTGGGTACCTCACGAATTGAGTGAAGCCAATCAACAAACGCGCGTTGACTGCTGCGTTGCATTACTCAACCGGCACAATAATGAAGGGATTTGAAATCGAATCATTACCTGTGATGAAAAGTGGATCCTGTACGATAATCGGAAGCGCTCATCGCAATGGCTGAACCCTGCCGAACCAGCCAAACCATGCCCCAAGCGAAAATTGACTCCAAAAAAGTTACTTGTGAGCGTTTGGGGGACTAGTGCTGGTGTCGTTCACTACAGCTTTCTTAAATCTGGCCAGACGATTACGGCAGATGTCTATTGTCAGCAACTGCAAACCATGATGGAAAAGCTAGCTGCTAAACAACCGAGGCTGGTTAATCGCTCTAGGCCACTGCTGCTCATGATAACGCTAGACCACACACTGCACAACAGACGGCTACCAAATTAGAGGAGCTTCAATTGGAATGTCTAAGACATCCACCGTACTCTCCGGACCTTGCCCCAACAGATTACCATTTTTTTCGAAATTTGGATAACTTCTTGCAAAGGAAAAAATTCAACTCCGATGGGGCAGTCAAAACCGCCTTCAAAGATTTTATTGATTCCCGTCCGAATGGTTTTTATAGTAAAGGGATCGATGAACTACCTATGAGATGGCAAAAGTGCATAGATAGCAATGGTACATACTTTGATTAAATAAATATATTATAATAAAAAAAATCGGCTTTATGTTCCTCCCATACTAAACGTCAATTTCATATGTAAGGACCTAATATTATAGTCACATGCATAGCTTCTTACAGATGTTAAGGTAAAAAATTTCATCGATTTTCAGGTTTGATGAAAACTTTTTTAATCTCGAATTTATTTTGTTTTTTGTGCCCTCTTCAACAGAATATATGCAAAGTTATGCAAACTAAATATATATATTTTTTTTACTGAAAATGTAGCCTTTACGTAGGTGGCTATTAGTAACAACATTCCAGCGAAATATTGGTGGCGTACGCAGTCTAGTAAAAACTCTGTTTTTTAATAAACATTTTTTGTGAGGGATACGTCGGAAGTAAATTAATCTTTACTGAAAATTCTAGAATTATTTGTGCGAATAAAGTACTATGGTCATACATTTTGATTGTTCAATTTGGGTTGATTTATGATGTAATAATTATAAAATTACGCAAATAATTTTATTAATTTATAAGACTATGCGGAAATGTTAATAAAAAATTACTAGCCTGTCACTAGCCACTAGCTAGTGACTACTAGGTAGCTAGCCACACTAGTCATGACCACCAACAAGCTACTCAAATATCTAGCTAATCAAATAGCTTTTAAAAATATAAAAAAACAACACTTAGATATTTATTGAAAAGTTAACATAGTATAGAAAATAAAATTAAATATAGTATTTCGATCCTGAAACAAAAAAGGATACTACAATTTAACGCGACCTTAACAAGCGTTTCAAACTAAAATTGCATTTTTTTCCTCCGTAAAGCCTTATTTGAATCTCTTTTCAAAGTACCTACTGTTGCGCTCATGACTTGCCTGATACACACATTTTCGTACATAGGTAGAATTATCTTTTTTATCTTACATTAGTTCTTTCCTTGTGGTACACACTATTTGTATTATTTTGTTACTTATTTTATTATTTTTACTTACGTGCACCGTTATCAAAAGAGTATGATATCTAAAAGAAGAAAAAATATGATGTTGATCAACGGATAAGAGGAATTAAATTACGAGTACAACTTTTCTACATACTTTGCAGGGTGAGATATTATAATAATAAAGTTTCTAATCCGTTTAGTTTGCCCTTTTTGAAAAAACAGGAATTATTCATCCGGATAACTTGATAAATTCCTTTATCTGACCTTCTGATGTTATGCAAACCAATGCTAAATTAACCAAATTAATCTTTTTGAATTGGACCGTTAATCTAAATCTATGTATATGAAAATGTGTAATCAATCGACTTACCATAATGGAGTTTTTAAAATTGTCGCCCCGTTTTCATTAATTTTGTAAAGATATAAATTCAATTATGTCACAGTATTTTTTTGAAATAATTTCTTCTGTATTTATTGTGAAAAGGTATCGAAAAATATCTTAGTAAGTTATTTTCGTCGACTTAAGGTTCTACTGACACGTGGCAGACGGAGGTGAGACGTAGCTTCGTGCGAAGTGAAACGCGGCACAATATGTATTGAATAGTAATGTTGAATAGTGAATTTAACGTTGAAGATTAAACAGTTTCTCAACATTAAAAAATATTCGCAATTAATTATGGGCCGTCAAGCAAATAATTTATAATCGAATGCTTTTACATCATTCATAAATTTGGCATGGATTATATAAATAAGCAGATTATGTATGCGTGTGCGGGAGGCAACAGCAATATGAAGTTCTTACATAGGCATTGAAAGATCTAGCATGGCCAGGCATTGAAAGACGGCCTTGCTAGATTCCATAGATGTCTGAAAGGGTACGAAGCAAGGTGATATGAGGTACAGAAGAATGTGTTGTTTCATAAGGATAAAGATCCCGATAAAAAAAATAAGTTGTTGTGATGGAAAGACTAATATAATAATATATTAAAAAATATATATAATAACAAAAGATTGCAATGTGGTAGGTACTACTATATTTGGGCACTAAATGCTCGTAACCTAAAAACTTTAAACAAATACTCGTGGGGGGTTTTTGCGTTATAATTACTAAACGAATTTCAGCGTTGTGTACAAATTCTCATTTTAATGAAGAATGTGCTTTATCAAAAGCTTCCTGTGTAAAACTCTCTAAACACGACCAGTTCTGCTTTCTTAGAGAGGTAGCACGTTAAAAATTTATTATAACAACTATTCATATGTATTTTATTTCTATTTTATGTATTTCGAATATCACACTGTAATTAACTAAAATATCTAACAAAAAAAATAAAAAAAGTGTCACAAATTTGCTTTAATAATGGTATTCGATTTTCTTGATGTCACGTTGACACAGAAATCGATTTTTATAAAATATTGTTTTTTTTCTTACGTGGCAACACTGATTTGTGTCTATCGAAATTTTATCCTACCCTCCATAGTACCAGTTTTACCTTTCGTTTCGACAAGTCTCGCTATCTCGTTGTTAAAGGAACAGGAAAGGTTTTCTCGCCTCCTGCCCTGTAAATTTTCGTCTTGTGTTTAATTGTGCATACTATAAACATTCTCTCGTTTTTGTCACCGCCTGACACCGGGATTAACGCGTGTTGGTGGCTAACCGAGTAATCAAGTGTTTGGTGAGGTGACATCTGGAAGGACGCCAAGAGACAATGATGAGTCAAAACGTCCCTCCCTTTCTCGACCAATACAGTCCATTTCTTGTCTCGTTATTTCTCTTAACCTTCCTATTCCTTATCCCATTTCCCGACCATATTCCCGCCATCCCCCACGTGCGCGGCGAATCGCGTCGCGTACAAATGGCGCGTCAGAAAAAGAGGTTCTCCTGAGGACTGCAATATATACAACTTTGTTAGTACCATGTACAAAAAAGCATATTCTATGCATGCCTTTGGATGCTACGATACCTGTGTCTGAGACTTGTAACATGATTTTTTTTATATTCAGTCGTTTTTCGTACTGAAAATTTTACTGTAATCGTAATATTATCTCAGTAGATTTCAATCAATTTATTTAATTCAGTTGGTATTGGAAGCACATACACATATTTTCATTTTATATTACTTCACACACACACACACACTTAACATTACTTAAAAACTTCTAAAATAGACAAGTCTTGCCAATGGAGGTAGATAAGTTTTTCTATATGTGCAATGAGTTTATCCTTATTGAGTAGTTTGAATGCTATGGTAGGAATTTGTGTTTCTGCAGCGTGATTCTTGAGTTTTCTTAACGTTCTCAATTTACATAAAAAACTTCGCTTGATTTACCGTCTGAAAGTTTTTCAACCAGTGCACTAGGAAGCTCACTTATGACTGCCGATGTTACTGTAGGGCTTCCAGCAGTGATCTTTAGAACTACGTAATGTTTAAATTTCCAGTGTACCTTTTTACCCATACATAGTCGTCGCAGTTACGATCCGTTTTCCATATATTATTTTACGGTTACATATTTTAATATGCTTGAATACGCTATGCTACGATATATACAGAATATGCTTGTGTTTTCAAATACCGAAAAATGGTCTGTACATTAACAAACAGGCTTTTGTAATATAATAGCAAGTTTTAATGTGCAAAAAAGAATATCACTAATACTCGTATATACGGTATATTCTGTCAGAATGATGATTTATGCATTATTTGTATATATTTTTTAGTAAACCTTAAGTTGTTCTTTTTGTTCTCTGTTTTCAAACTATTCTGTTGTACCAAAAATGCTTCTTTTTTATCTTCTATTCAGTTTTGTCCTGCTGATTGAACTGTAAAGAGGCCTGGATTTTTTTTTCAAAATTGCGTTCCGTAGAGTGCATTTAAGTAATTTTTTTTTTAAATTTCGTGACGTGAATGTGGCAACAAAAATATTTGTGATTTGTGCGCAATGTCTCTAATTTTTCTTTTGTGAAATTTTAAGATTCATTCTTATAATCTGTGCGCAGGGGGAGAGATTACGGAAATCATAACGTTGTCATTAAAAGGCTGTTAATTTTATTTTGTGTAATACTGGATTAGTAAGAACGATATGTTTATACGTATGAAAGAATTATAATGAGACATCACCCAGAGACGTCAAACTTAATATATTTTTTATGGCAAATGCTGAGTTCAAAAGATAATTATTGATAAACTTGGTTGACAGTTGCTTGAGTGTGGAACACATGCTCATAGACACACGGTGTTGACCTTGGAACCCGCGCTTTGCCGTAAAATTTGTCAATAAAATTTATTAATCATTAAGACATTATTTATTAATAATTTATCATAAACAGTGTATTGTGTAATTATATCATATTCAAAGTGGTCATATAATATTTATACTTTGTATACTAATGTCACTCTAGTATTAAGGTCAATAATGACTTGTTAACGCTCTTTTTGTTAAATAATTTAAAAAAAAATACAATTCTCACGAGTTTTACGATCGGTCAATAATTATTTTTCTTAGTATCCCCTTAAAAATTGAGTGCGTGCTGTAAGCGATTTGTGTTCACTCAAAAATGCTCTTAGCTTAGAAGGAACATTGCACGTCCAATAGTGATGATGCAATTAAAGCCCGATTATCCGATTTTTCCAATAATGGAACCACGATCCGGGCGACCTTTGAAGACTGATGAAAATACATTAAAGGGAGTAATAAGAACCTCGTCAGAGCACCACGAACACCGCTTTGAAGGTGCGAGTGAACCGTGGAGGGCTATCTTCATCGTTTAGTAATGGTTTCCAAATAATGTAATTCTGCATCGATTTTTGGCTGCTAACCCGACCGACTGCTAATCAGGCGACCCAGTGCAAATTTAAGGAACTGAATTGGATTGTAATTAAGTACTCATCGTATTCTCCTCACCTCGTCGTCCTTAGGTACTGGCTGTTTGATCATTGGTAATGCTAATATTAATTAAAAAGCATAGCAAACGCTAAAATCGATGCTATTTTCTTATTACAAGCGGATCTAAGTCGTTTAATTTTTCAAATAAAATACCTTTATACACATACATAATAAAATACCTTTATGGAGATCAACGCGATCATTTAGGGTGTTTATTAGAGATACAGAACTTTAAAATGAAATAAAACCTAAAAATCGTGGTTATGGCCATGGTATTGGCTTTATTGGAAAGATAATTTTATGTCATAATGTTTTTAGAGGCTTGTTTTTTGAATTGGCAACACTTTTTTCAGCCAATTTGACAGCTGACACCTAATTTGTACGCTGTTTGGTTCGCCATTTCACCATGAGTAGACTTACGCCGGAACAACGCTTGCAAATCGAGCAAAATTATTTCGGAAATCGTGGTATCGTAATTACTAATGATATAAAATCGTCTTTCCAATAATGCCTACACCATGGCCATTACCACGATTTTTGGGTTTAATTTCGTTTTATAGTTCCATACCTCTTAAAAACATCTGTGCATTAAATGTACATGGTGTGCATTAAAGTAATAGGTACATGTGAGCTTGTAGAAAGATGGATTTGTAGAAGAGTAAATAAAACTTCAAAAAATTCACCATGTTTATAAAATTTCATCAAATTACTTAAATTTTTTAAATTAACCTTATCTGTATTATTAAAACTTATCTGTATCTTTTTTATATTCTTCATGCTTTCTCTCAGAGAGGAATTATTAGACTTAAATTGTTTCGGCAAATAAGTTTTTTCATTCCAAAGTACAAATTGGGAAGCTTTTTAACATATTTAAGTAATTTTGGGCAGGTACGTAAAATGACCTTTCTTTTATAAAATAATTTAATTTAATGATTTCCTCAGAACTCTCAAAACAGATGAAACTAAATATAAAATTTTAGCGAGTGAAGATAATTCTCCTTTTGAACCGATTTCATTATTATTTTATTACATGCGCGTGCAGTGATAACATTGAAGCTTGACTTACGTAAACATACATATTGGAGAAAAAAATAGGACTTGAATATTTATCCGACAGAATATTATTATAAAATATGAATAATTGAATTATAATTGTGATATGAATATTACGAGACACATCTTTTATTTCGATTTTTTAAAAAAAATATAGTTTCGTAAAGGTCCCGCTTCAATGTTTCCCTTACACACCCCTGTTTTATTAAGATCTTGTGATATTCTGACCTAACCGTGTATAAGGTGGTTGAGCCTTGGCTCACCGAACCGAAGCTACCAACTAAATTTTTTTTTTTAAGTCTAACCGAAATTAATAAACCATCTAATATAAGTTCTAATTCAGATACGCAACCTAAAATACTCTTACTGATCTCGATCGTACTGTTCCGAAATACACATTATAAAATAGATAATAAACTATAAGTATCTCTGCGTAGATAAAAGGTTAGAATTATCCGTTTTGAATGAACTGAAAGGATTATTTTGTAAGAACGCGATGCGGTAGTAATGTTTCTTATCGATGTTTAATTAATATCAAAATCCTATTAAGTTATCGCAAGTTTCATTCTAAATGCAAAAACTACCTAATGGCTTTTATCCTAGTTTACCAGGATATCTCTCTATACTAGATTATCTATTAAATGGCTCATGATGTCGTTTTTTTTCTAATTTATAAATAAATAAATAAATCACTATACTCTCACTCAATTACTATAGAAACGTCGAAGTTATTGGCTCGTGATATCGTCTTTAGTCTATAACTCCCCCTCTATTGTGACGCACGTGGCAACCCTAATATTTCAGAAAACGTGTTGGAAATTCTATATTTACACATACAAAGATAATAATATACTTATAATTTTAATTCGGACTTGACTACAATACGTATAAAATTTATTGTTTAGAGTTTACATTTACTGGAATAACTAACCATAACAGAAACGTAAAATATCTGAAAGAAAAGGCACATTTACATATCATTTTGTTTTTAAATTTGCTTACTTTTGTTGGCGCTTCTATATACAATTTATAGTTTGGAGAAAAACACATAATCAGATTGTTTCAGTGATTCGCCTCTGGATTGGTTATCTTGGTAGAAACTGTATTTATCTGCAAACCGAGAGTCTAATAATTTGAAAATAGGTCTAATTTTTATAATAAATTTGCTTACTTTTGTTGGCGCTTCTATATACAATTTATAGTTTGGAGAAAAACACATAATCAGATTGTTTCAGTGATTCGCCTCTGGATTGGTTATCTTGGTAGAAACTGTATTTATCTGCAAACCGAGAGTCTAATAATTTGAAAATAGGTCTACTTCCGAGTATGTGGTGTCTGTCGCTAACAGAACTTCACTTTTCTCGTTAGGAATTTATTTAACAAGTTTTTAAAAATGAATCTATGGAAAGGAGGATTGATGTCCGTGGGTAATGACATATCCTCGGTTTCCGCGCTAAAAGGGGCCCCATCGTCCCGCCCCTAAAATGCCATGAAAAACTTCCTTCTATACATTTTCTCTGGCGTTTCCTTTACTTTGATAAACAATCCGAAGCTAAATCTTGATATAGTCACGTAGTATGTTCCATTGCCTCGAAAAATCGTCAGCATTCCGAAGAAAATGTAAATCCAAGGTATACCAAAACTTTAGGGATCACTTGCGTCTAAAGATTAAGTTGGAAGATATTAATAGTGGCACCTAATTCTTTTTAGGGGTCCTTGCGTCTAAAAGAAGGTTGGTTATTAGTTTAAAGCTGATTATTGCAATTTATCCTCTGTGGAGTATAAAGATAATTTCTTGGTAAATGAAAATGTGAATTCCTCCTCGTAGAATGAAGACAAGTATGTTTAACCAATGGAACATTCCACGTGAACAGAATATATTAACCATGTGTCAATACATTCATAGATATCCAAAGCGTAGTGAATAAATCTACCTCACCAACTTCCTATGACCATGTGACTATATTTATACAATAATTAAACGAGTTATCTGAGCAAAATAATTCGTGTAGATAACGGGAATACTTTATTTCAAATATCGTTGAAGCAAAATTTAACGTCCGAACGAAATCGCAATATTCAGGGGTGTATCCTGAATCGGTTGCGCGTAATTAATAACCCGATTCACTTTCTCTCCCTCCCGTTCATATAAGTCAGAATGAATTATTTCGCAATCACAGCGCTCTCACCTAGAAGATTCTTCCTTCAATCAAGTACTAGCGTAATTTCGACCCATTGAGGAATGACCCATCTGTACTTCTTGAAATTCCCTAGTTAGAACTAGTTCTTTATATATAGGGAATATGCACGTAATTATGGATTTTTGTCCTCACGATTGAACGTCTCCTTGGCAAGAAGCGGGGCAAACCCAAAACAATCAACCCACT
>JADDOH010012955.1:0-13613 GCA_016648135.1 Agrypnia vestita
GTTTAGCAGCTAGCTTTTCCATAATGGTTTGCAGTTGCTGACAATAGACATCTGCCGTAATCGTCTGGCCAGATTTAAGAAAGCTGTAGTGAACGACACCAGCATAGTCCACCAAACGCTCACAAGTAACTTTTTTGGAGTCAATTTTCGCTTGGGGCATGGTTTGGCTGGTTCGGCAGGGTTCAGCCATTGCGATGAGCGCTTTCGATTATCGTACAGGATCCACTTTTCATCACAGGTAATGATTCGATTTAAAATCCCTTCATTATTGTGCCGGTTGAGTAATGCAACGCAGCAGTCAACGCGCGTTTGTTGATTTGCTTCACTCAATTCGTGAGGTACCCACCTTTCAAGCTTTTTCACCTTACCAATTGCTTCAAGTGGATTAAAACAGTTTTATCACTAACACCGCAGCCTGCAGCTAACTCGGATGTGGTTTGCGATGGATCCGCTTCCACAATAGCCTTCAATTCTTCATTATCAACTTTGGTCTCCGGCCGTCCACGGGGCTTGTTCTGCAGGTCGAAATTTCCAGAACGAAAACGTTGGAACCAAAAACGCACTGTGTTTTCTTTTGCGGCACCGTCGCCATACACATCATTAATCCTTCGAGCCGTTTCTGCAGCACTGGTGCCACGGTGGAACTCGTACTCGTAAATAACGCGACATTTCAAGTTTTTCATTTTGTAAACTGAGTGACGCAAAGATAAAAACAATTGAGGAAAAAACAAATGAATTATAATTTTCAAAACACAAATACATGAATAAATAGCTGTATAAATTTGGATTTGGAATTCCTAACCAAAGAGAAGATATTTGAGATCAAATTTTCCAGTACGGCAAAACGCCAATTTCATATGTAAGGACCTAATATATAGGTTATTATGGATAGTATATTAGTAACAGATTTAAGAATATAAAGTGTTAAATACTAGTTAATATAGAAACTGTAATATTAACTAACTTAAGAAATAAATAAAAAAATATGTAGAGATAACAAGGTTTTTTACCCGATTTATTGCCATTTTGACAGTTTTATATTAAGGGCTCAGTAAATAAGTGACGGCCGGCTGATGATAAGTTTTCAGTTTTAAAAATTTAAATTTATTTTAACTAAAAAAAAAATAATCTTTAAATGGTGTGATGCTAGCTATCCACTAATGGATGGTAATGCCATATTCTACTAACTAACTAACTCAGTGTTTTCCAATTTTGAGACACTCATTTATATCTATATATAATTTTGAGACATTCTCTTATGTATTTATATGTGCGTCTGAAATTCTCTTCTCTTACCTTATGCTCTTAGCAGAGCAGTTATGACAATGTTAACACCACAGCCAAAATTATAAGACGCCATCTGCTCCGATCTTAGCTTTCCTAATAGCTTCTTGAAGCGACTGAGCGATTCGGTGTATGTAGACTTCAACAGGTCCAAAAATGTTCTTAGGTTTTCACAGCCGTTCAAAATCATCTGTGTGTAGTTTTCTGAGATATTCTGCGGTGCATATCTGACCTCTCTGGCGGACGTTTCGGATCCCATTGCAGGATCCATCACCAGGGCTAATGTGATGAGAATATGTTGATGTTTAGGTTAAGTATTCGCTTGCAATACCGTTAGGTTAAGTACTGGCTTACAATACCGTGTTGAAAGCAGGGCGTGTGTGTGTAAATGTTTTTTATGGCGATACCATGTTAATGTTGTCAAGAGTTTTTGTGACGTTATAACGCCATACACATATAAACCGCAGAATCTGTTTTACTAACTGCATGGCAAAACAGGTCTCTGGGCCCAACCATAGCGGTGATATTTATTTATTTATTTATCTTAATTATTTAGTTCCACACAAAATGTTATGTGGGCTAATACACGATTTTATTTAAACATATTGCATTCCATATAATCCAAATAATAATAATTTAAAAGTTTTGATAATATAATTTTTGCACTCCTGTTTAAACCTCTTTATATTCACTGTGTTTTGATTTTTTTTTGTCAGGCTATCGAAGATTTTTAACATTTGTAATCATACAATTTTGTGAGGTGTTTTTTTGAAAATTCGCGCACGTTTTAGCTGAACTTGAAAAATTCACTTATCTAATGAAAAATGAACTGTTTAAAGTGAATCGTACTAATATTTTTTTAATTCAGTCTTTCGTTATCCATCAAAAACGGGGTGGCACATCATCTTAAAATTGGTTGCGAGTGATTCGGAGCAAACTTCACGTTGCTGGACGTTTAATCAGCCAATGAACGTCTTGCGTACGTGAGGTTGACATTATTACTACATTAGTACATGAATTATTGACCCAAAAATGGTGGTCGATATATCGACCAGTATTGGGTGATGCTCTATAAAAGGTTTAAGCGAATATAGCTATCTGATAAAAACAATGATCCCGTTGGATGGGAAATGAGGAATTTTTGAAAATGAAAAGACCATGTTTTACATTAAATACTCAATATCAAGAGGAAATGTACAACAGTTATTTTTTTATAACTATTGAAATTAGTATTATAAAAGCATTTTTTCCCGTTAGATGTTTTTAAAAATCAAAAATTCCCTAATTATTGTGGCTGATTACGGGTATTTTCTTACATGATAAATACTTATTAAAAATATTTAAAAAAATGAGGGTAAACAATTATTAAAAATTATCTAATGTAATAATAATAATAATTCAATTATTTAAAATTATTATTTATCATTTTATTTTATATTTTACAGTGTATCAATAATTTAAAGGCATAATATCTATATCTGTAAACCTCAATGTCTTTCTGTCTCTCTGTTCTCTATACAAATCTACACTGTTTGTCAGATCTGACCAAATGTTGCATACTTATTCTTTAACGTAGGTGACATTTCCCCCTTCTCCCCGCCAGTACTGATTTGCATTCATATATTTTCAATGCAAATAAGTACCGTTCAATTGATCTGACTCAAATCATTCGTTAGAACCCGGTGGGTAACAGCATAGATTTAATGGAAACATTGTATTTATTAGGGACTTTGCAAAACAATGGAACCTTTCTTAAACCCACAAATTGAACAACGCCGGGTACGTAAATTTAGTAAGTTACGTAAAAAAATATGTGATATTAAAAAATGGTGAATTAAATTAAACATAAATTGACTTGGTGTAAACTACTATATTTTTAAAACCAAATTAATTAATAAATTAGAAAGACATACAGAAAAATCTAATCCACGAAAAAATATTTTGGCTACTACCGGGATTCGAACCCGGGTCACCCCCATTCCGGGGCCGGTGCTCTGACCACTAAGCTATAGGAGCCTTGTAGATTTCCGTGAATATATCGACCTTATATGTAATTCTCATTTTTATTAATTGATTAATTTTTTTTTATTCACTTTATTTTTGTCAATACCAACCGGTTTCGGAACCACTTACATCTTCAAATAAAAATTGAACATTATAAAATATGGGTATTCATATTATTTTTGGCAACTAGTTTTTATGTGCATCTGCCATATGACAATATTTTTAACGTTCAACATTCTTTTTTTGTTCGTTCTGAGTGTTTTTGTCATTACTATTTTTAAAATTATATCAAGTTAAATGTGCATTTCTTTTAATACAAATGCAAGCCGCAGGTATTCTTAGTTAGACAGTTGACATAACCATTTGTTTGCTTGTATTATCAATGAGACGTTGATTGCAATACAATTGCCAAAAAATATACAACTGTTCATGTTTTGCTATGTAGTATTTGTAAATAAGTATATAGTAATGCAGTTTTTAATTTAATGTGTAATATAGTTAAACGTGAAGAAGGAGAGGTAGTTTTACCAAAAATATAGTGCTTTAAACCAAGTGAAATCGTGTTAAATTTAATTTGCAATGAATAACCACAAGGTAATATCCGATCACAAAATAATAAAAAATGGTTATCAGATCTCTTACAAATGCACAATGCACGCCTTTGAGTCCAAAACGACTACCCACTAGTGATGGGTCCGCTCTGTACTCACTACTACAATGTAGTACTACACTACATTGAAGTGCACACTTCGCACATTTTGATGTGTAGTGCACACTACAAACTATAAACACCAAAGTTATTGAAAGCATAAACTTCAAATAGTACACTTCATTTCAAAGCGAACACTACAAAGTACATACACTTCACAAGTTATCGAAAGTATGAGAAACACATTTTAAATAGTGTATTTTTTACGTGAAATTTTTGGAAAGTTGATGTAGATATATGAAGAATTTTCTGGAATCTGTAACAACCCCACCCCCCCCCCATGGTTTGAAAATTTTTTTTTTTTTAGCTCGCTAAATTTTTATTTGGGAAAAAATACTTCATTTCATTTAAAAATTTACTTCACTATTACTTCATCTCATTACTTCACTTCATTATTATTACAATTACTTCATTTCATTACTTCACTTCATTAATACTACAATTACTTCATTTCATTACTTCACTTCATTAATACTACAATTACTTCATTACTTCACTTCATTTACTTCAATTCATTTCGTAGTACTACAATTGTAGTGTACACTTTGTAGTCTTCAAACTGGTGAACGTGTGTGTGTTGTAGTCTTCATTTTGAAATGAAGTTTTTCCCTTCGCTACTACCCACCGTAACCTAATATACACGCACTTTTACAACAGAGATCATTTAATAAAGGTTTGTGTAACGCGCCTGGTAACAAATCCCTTCACACATCAACATTCAAAACACTGGTCTTTTCATTCATTCTGCGCCGTTTTCATTTTCGCCACAATAATTATTACTTAAACCATTGTCGACCGGAATTAATCGAAGCCTCCTGGCAATAATTCCGAGGTGGTTCAGATTTCTCCCTGCCCATCAGCTGACGGACCCACCCCGGTGCTGGTGGAGTTCTCCGCCGAGATGCAGTTTTAACAAGTCGTGAAACATGCGGCGTCGTCTGCAATGGACAGATTCATTCCGGTTTGCCGCCCCCCCCCCCCGGCTCCGCCCACCTGACGGAATGGGCGAATGAGAGGGGAGGGGGTGCGGGGTGGAGGAAAATTAATCGCTGTTCAATTGTCGAACTGGTTATAAAGGAACGATTGCAAATGCAAATGTTTTACGAGGTAACAATTGATATTTTCAAATTATCATTTTCTATGGAAAATATTAAATTACAATATGATTATTACTATTTGGGATAACTTTATGACACATGTTTAGTATATAAAGCCCTTGAGATTGTTTATGTTGTCAAATATAAAGTATTAACAGGGGGAGTCCCTGCATACAAAAAACGCTGTGTTATTTATGTTTTAAGGTACAGATACACATGCTTATTAGTGGCATGCTCATAAATCAACCGGTGGTTGTATGGCTAGTGGCATGCTCGTTACTAGCAATGTGCTTACACACATGCCACTCATAAGCAAGGCCTAAAGAAGGTCGATACTGCGCAAGCTCACTAAATGTGCCACTAAATAAGCGTGTGTATCTGTAGCTTTATATGTATTGACGGCTCCCGTGGATCAGTGGGCTCGATACTGGCTTTCTATATCGGAGGTTCTAGGTTCGATTCTCGGCAAAATCAGATTATATCTTGTGATTTTCTCAACCCTCGGCATTGTCGTGATGTATTTCTTAACAGTAATTTGACCTTAAGGCCTGTTGTAGCGTTAAAAATGCGAATAAATATATATATATTGGTCCACGCATAAATAATTATAATAATTTAAAGCTCCCACAAAAATTAGTTAACCAGAACCATCTAGAGGAAGAATTTTTAAATGCATAACTTTTCGCAAATTCAACGTCATGCGTATACCAACTAAACGTCATACTACTCGTAGTTAGTGTCTTTCGCGCCACGCGGTATTCTGAATACACGTCCTCGCTTGACGAGACGTGTTACAAATTTGATGTACTATATATATTTGAAGCAAACTTAAATTTTTGCTTTCCTATGCATTTTAAATATGGTATAAATTTATGTTATAAGGTATTTTTAACCAAATTCTTTATAACGGAATATTCTATCACTTTCACAAACTTCAGCCTTATCATAAACACAAAAAATCAATCTTTAAAACATCTCCTATAGATACTACATTTATTTACGAACTGAATTTACATTTTTATTTTATTAATAACTGTTTAGTAAAAAAAAGTACTATTTATTTATTTTCTGTTGAAAATATTGTGAATAAACCGTAAATGTAATATGAATTTAAAAATGTTTTGTACATAAATATGTGTGTTTTGATGTATCAGGTAAAAATCATAAATATTAAAAAAAAAATTGAAAAATCTGTACAATAACATTATAACTATTATGCTACACATATTTTATGTGATTTAAAATTGATAGGGCTTATCAGATAGAACAACCCAAATTATAGTAATTAACTTTCAATCTGACCGCAATTCAACAAAATCAAAAACAAATTTGTCTACTTATTTCGAAAAAATAAAGTTAACTAAAAGAAAACTGGGTGATAGAAAAAGATAATTCAAAAGAATTGAAGGAAGACGAAGAGCGGATGAACGACAGATAAATGTGGGACTTAACAGATAAGGGGAGAGCAAGAAAAATAAATAAAGATTTGGGTTAAAATAGTCTGTTTTGTCGGGTGTAGACAAATTATTCGGAAATCTAACTTTAATTTGGCGACAAATGTGACATTGTATTCATAGCGTGGTGAGTGGTGAGGATGTTATAAATAAGATCTTACGATAGTGGGACATGGATGCTACCGTGGACAAAATGTGGACAATTATTCGAAAATCTAACTTTAATTTAGCGACAAATGTGGCATCGCATTCATAGCGTGGTGAGTGGTGAGGATGTTATGAATAAGATCTTACAATAGCGGGACACGGATGCTACCGTGGACAAAATTTGGACAATTATTCGGAAATCTAACATTAATTTGGCGACAAATGTGGCATCGCATTCATAGCGTGGTGAGTGGTGAGGATGTTATGAATAAGATCTTACAATAGCGGGACACGGATGCTACCGTGGACAAAATTTGGACAATTATTCGGAAATCTAACATTAATTTGGCGACAAATGTGGCATCGCATTCATAGCGTGGTGAGTGGTGAGGATGTTATAAATAAGATCTTACAATAGTGGGACATGGATGCTACCGTGGACAAAATGTGGACAATTATTCGGAAATCTAACATTAATTTGGCGACAAATGTGGCATCGCATTCATAGCGTGGTGAGTGGTGAGGATATTATAATTAAGATGTTATATAGTGGGACAAGGATGCGCCCAGGGACAAAATGTGGACAATTATTTTGAAATCTAACTTTAATTTTAACGACAAAAATGACATCGCTTTCATAGCGTGGTGAATGGTGAGGATGTTATAAATAAGATGTTACTATAGCGGGACATGCGGCCGAGCTCGGTGGACAAGTTCGGCGTGGCCGCGGGCCAGACATCTCGGGTAATGGACGCCCGCCCGGCCCCACCGCGCCCCTTGAGAACACCCCCTAACAATCTGACTGCCAAATTTCTTGTCTTCCGTCATCAGCTGCCCGGACCGCTCACCTGCGGTGCCTCTGTGCTGACACGACAACAATTGTCGGGTGACCAATAATTATGAATCTATCAAAGTACACTGCGGTTACACGGGAGTCGGGAACCCCGGTGGTTACGAAATATTATTTTGACATTTAAATACAAATATTATACACAAAACTCAATGCATATATACATTAATTTATTCGTATATACAATAATAAAAAAATATACCCATATTATTATAAAAATATACCCATAAAAATTTATAAAAAATAAAATGATTACATAAAATCAGCTCATCAATTTTCAACTACTAAAACTACAAAAGAGGCTTGCGCTATGAAAAATAGTAAAAGCATGTAACGTTTACACATTTCTGAAGTGAAATTTTTTGCCTCAAAATATAGAAATATTAATTATAAGTGAGTCCGTGACGTGATATTTTACTGTTAGAATTTACCATACCATGGGCAAAGAAGCTTCACTTCGCAGTGACTAAATAAAAACTTTTCCGTCAAAAATTTTTCGTCAAAATAACAGAGTGAATATGCTGCATCCATCAAATTCAGCATTAAATAAAGAAATCGCGTCACTTTTATTTTAATTAATTATTTGTGAGTATTGAGATTAACATCTCGATTCTCTTAAGAAATGAAATACGTGATTAAAAAGAAAAAATTAAAGACACAGTCTAATACACATAAAATACAATTACAAAACGAATAAAATACACAAAAATGTTATCTATTTGAGATCACGTACAGTATATTTTTACTGGTACTCAAATCATCCGCATATTCAACAGTCGCATAATTTTTTTCTCAATAACCGACTTTTTCGTCCCGAAAATATTAGTAAATATTTTAAATTAAAGTATTTAAAGCGAACATGAATCCAGTGTCATCCGCAATATCTAAACACCCCAAGCCTTGCTCTAACTGGACACCCCGACCACACCAGCTTCGGACACGATTGCAATTACCAGCTGCGGTTGTAGAGAGAACCTCTCTATTATCTCGGAGATGATTGCGTTTGTTCCAAGTGATGGTACAGATGAACCGTAAGACGAAGTGATAACTAGTACGTATAAAGTCAGGGGGTGCACGGTGACAGCGAGGATATGCACTCCGTAGTTATACCTATAATCAAAAATATCTCTCTATTCTCCTACAAAAACAAATTAAAAAGAGATATCCCATTACCAGCGACGACATCTATATACTGTTTCATGGGAATGATAAATTTCAAACAATGGTATTAAAAAAGTCATATGTGGAACGAGGTACATAAAATAATAAATATATATAAAATATCCATAGATGTGGTTCTCAATCATAAAATTGGTGGAATTGGTGAACCAACAAATACTTCCATACCTACTTTCTCTTGTAAACAACATCGTCTCTGTGAAACATCTATAAAATATATATATTGATTAATAATGATCCCTATATGAACAAATCCAGTATATTGATTAATAATGATCCCTATATGGACAAATCCAGTATTGTGTTACTTAAACAATTTGATCAGTCAAATTTTAAAAAAAATCAATAAATAAAAAAATGCTATTTTTATTTTTTCCGTAAAAAAAATTAGCAAGAATGTTTTAATGACTGAATTTGAAGTATATACGCTCGAATTTATGACTTTTAAGTACTGCCAGGGATAAGCAGAAGAGGAAAATAACAGGATATTACGTTACATTTACCATGGGGCAGTCATGAAGCAATCCTGAATGGTCACAAAAGAAGTCCAAGTCTACCGGTTTGGTTAATATCGGCGGGCAGCCAATCAAAGAGTGTGTGGATCTGTATTCAGTTCTGTGTTGTGGATACACCGTACAATCTTCAGTTCAAACACTTGCAATACGGTTAAATGACGAACAAATCACAGACTCTTTCATAAGATATTGATTTAACTATTAATTAATTTACTATTTTACATGTACATGAAATTTAAAAACTCACGTTCAAGTATGCTCATACAATTAAAAAATTAAATATTTATGTACATTTCCCGTTCCACGGAAGAACACCTTGCTCCAAGGAACTGACAAGTGCAAATGAAACTGCCGACTTAAAAATCATGCGTTTGTACGTGAGGAAAACATTACTTCAGATATTGTGAATATGTAATTGGTCTTCATTTAAAGATATATTTATAGATTTTTTAGGATATATAGTTGTATACCTTCCGAAATTAAATTGCAAAGATAGCAATACCCTCTTAAAATAAAAAGCAAATCCAGAATGGTGACTGGGCATTTTACTGCATTAACAATAAATATGTATAATATAATTTCTTTAAAAATAGCGAAATAATACAATTCTCAATCTCGATGTGCTGCTGATAATCAAAATGTCCATATAGATACACAAAATATCAACTCTCCTAATTACGAATGTACGTCCATCCGTAACTTTCTGGAATTACAACAACAACACTGATGATTAGCAACGAACATTCACCAAAAATGTCGTCATTAAAGAGTTGCTGCTGTAAATATACTTTAGGTTTCAAGTCGTTGAAATTAGTTTTAGGTTTGAGCGAATAAATTCAATTTTAAAAAAACAAATGGCTGTCAAGTTATGAATTTTCAGCTTCTAAATCCTGCAATTATTATGTCCCGTGATTTTTCACCGGTTTGCAGCTAATTTTATTAGTAATTCGTTAGTGTTTCAGTATGTGAGTGGAGCGGACGGTAGCGTAGCGACCAACGGGAATAGGTGGACCAGGTAAGTGTGTAGAGTTTCCATTACTATAATTGAGTATTAAATTTGAGTTATATCCCCGTGCATTATCCAAACGGATGCGATATTTGTCTTTTGTTAGGAGTACTTTGCACCAGCTATTCCGCTATGCCATGCAAACACGGTTCGTAAATATTCCGCACGTCTGCTCCGTGTTTTAGGAACACTTTGTTACTGGCGGATCCAGGGATGTAGTTTGGTTGCGAAAATAACAATATTCTCATTTTAATGGTATTTTTAAATCCTTTATGCTTCACCTCCGTGAAAGTGGAAAGATCTCGGAAGTGAAAATTAACACACTTACCGTCATCCAACCAAGCTGAAATTTTGCACATTGACTTGATATCGATGACAATGCATTCTTACAAATTGCTTTTTTTGTCCATACACATACACAAAAATGCAAATTTTGTGTGTGTGTGTATGTTTGACAATATTCTAACTATTTTAAAACTAAGCTAAACGCTTGGGCTATGAAAATAGGACTAACTTGGTGATCTGGAGTGAGATTTGAACCCGCGACCTTTGGATCATGAGGCGAGAGTCCTATCTACCCGAGAGAGTGCTACCTGAATGTGTATGTAGGTTTATTCACAGTAGATTCCATTGAGATGTGTCGTTTACGTGAGTGAGAAATTGTGGAGTTCTGGGGACCGTACCTTGAGGGAGTCCAAATTCACCTGTTGGTGGATTACTTGGAGATTCATTTGATCCGACTATCTGAGGTATGTTCGGTGATTGGCTTTTTACCCGTTTGGGGCCGTTTGGTCAATCCCGTTTTCTTTTGGTTCTGATACGAGTTGTTCGTGGGAGATACTGTCGAGTACCTACTTCCCTCGAATCGATAAAAATACCTTTACAATTACTTGATCGTTCATTTATTTTGCATGATGGTGAATGTTTTGCGGTCGCGTCTTGTATGAACATTCCCCCAGTCAACCCAAATGTGTTCTCATTTATTGTATAATTGACTTTTGTAATTGAGTTTGGTCTCTTTTGACTGCGCATTCCATATTATTGTTCACTTGACTGCCTATACTATATATTGTATTATTAATTAAGATTTTGATATATTAGATAACAGTATATTACCTTTCTAATTGTTATTTAATTAGATTACACTAACTATATGATTGTAAGTGGTTATCCCTCACCACATACAAGAATTCATCATTCTTTTTGGTGAGGTATGGTATATACATATAAAAAAAAATTTGAATAATAAACATTTTCTAGCATTGTAATAAAATATTATATATATGATTAATTAAATAAATTTAAAAAAAAAATTAAAAATTCAAGCTGAGTGTTGATCGTCTTTTGACTTACAAAACTGTTTATCTTTGTTAAAGTGATGGCATGACCATATTCTCACTCAAGATTCATTGTTCTCTGTGTCAACACAAAATGGTAGAAGGTATTTTTGGTTTTGTCATTATACTGTATACTCGTACATAATATAATATCCTTAAAATGTTTTCAGAGTATTATGTATTTATTATTATCAAATGTATTATATAATCTACACTTTAATATTCTGATGTAATTCAGTAAAATTATGCGTAAGAGGTTTTACTTGAATAATCAACGACCTCGTTACGGCTATCTTTAAGTTTATCTGTCAACTTTATTCGAATGTGTAACTTAATATTATGTATGTATACTCTACCCGCTAAAATATTTATGTACCGGCAAAGTTTTGCTCCTTCGATAAATAATTTCCTTCTACAAACGCCCCTTCGTCCGATTTTGGTATTAGAATCGTTCAACCAAGTTGTACCAAGAATACTTATATATGTTTACTTACATACCATTCACAGGGACTACCTACAAACTTTGATGTATTATTAAATGATAATAAACCTTCGTAAGAAAAAACTTTAAAGCCAATAATTGCATTATCTGAAAATTAATCCAAGAGAGGGTAATTTATTACACAGTTTTAAAAAAATATAAATGAAATAGAACGATTAAAACAAAAATGAAAATATTTTTACCATATTTATAAGCCGATTGCAAGAAATCTGTTGGTTAGTTCTAGAATTTGAATGCTCCAATCAGTGCGTTTTTACTCCTTTTATTTGAACTCGTAGCGTCTGCTTGCTTGCTTGTCTGACGAAAAACTTTGGATCGATTTTTAACCCTTTTCCCGTGATACAATCGAGCTGAAACTTTGCAAGCAGACTCGTGGCGATGATAAAAATGATCTAAAAAATTTTCGTTTAAAAAAATTAAAAAATATAATTTAATTTTGGATTTTTCGAAATTTTAATGGTTTTATCAAATTGGAATCATTCTATATTAGTAATTAGACACGAAACCTGATTCAAAGGGAGTATTGTAAAAACATGTTTTTTATGGGTTAGTTTTTTTTAACTCAATTAATCGGCCTAAAGCTCACAAAGGTGCACTTACGAAGGTAAATCTACTGGAAAGAGTAAAATTTAAGATTGATGTCGATGAAATATTTTTTAAGCGATTTATTTTATTTGAGTTCTGAAGAATTTGTTCTATGCCACCTCTGAAAACATTTTCAATCCGATCATTTCACTCATATAAGGGGTATATAGAAGTTAATTCAAGAATAAAGGTGAGTAACGTCTTAACCTAGTTCACTACTTAATAGTTGGACAGGTTTTGCCCTGACTTACATCATCATAAATATTAAATTCTTGGACACTTTATTATATTTTCCAGGATATAAGTAATAAGTAAAATGTCTAAATAATATGAACTGTCAAGAAAACATTACGAGCTAAATACTCAACTCATCACTCTATGTCTTAGTCGTGTGTTGTAAGAGTTGAAAATAAATGTGCTTAACCTAAATATGTGTACCGAGATAATAAAAAATATAAATAATTATTTGATCATTCAAAGACAATGCTGGTATTTTTAGAAGTGGCTACTTTGTTATAAATATTTAATAAGATTTAAAAAAAAAAAACTAACCGATTTAGGTTAAATATTCTTTGTAAAATTAAAATTAATTTCAGGAGAAAAAAAATCGTTGCAACGATTATTTTTATCAAATCGTTTATAGGATTAAAAAATACGTATGCTACATTGCGGATATTTCGTGTCTTAATAAATACAAGATATTATTTTCTGTTTCGAAAGTTGCAAGTCAACCGAGGAGAGTTCTACAAAAATAGACATAAAGCAGTAATTTTATGTTTTTTTACAAAAAAGTGACAATGAAAAAATAAAAAATAATGATCACCTTTTTGAAAAAAATCAAGCAAAAGTTTAAGTCTTTCAGGGTGGTGTAATCCCTTAACATGAGTAGTATTCATTTATTTCTAAATTGAAAATGCACGCCAAAAGTACAACAAATTGAAAAA